>VZUI01097575.1:0-22138 GCA_013401135.1 Cettia cetti | reverse complement strand
TAACAGTTCTGTAAACATTACTTTGTTTACATGAAATTTCTGACTCCAAGGCTGAAGGCTGGAAAACAAGGCGACAAGTACTAATCCTGACAATGAATTCTACTTATCCTTTGTATGTATAGAGGGTTTTGTTTAGCAATATCATTACAAGAGTGTAAGGTTTTGTAGGTCTTCCTGAGCAACTCAGGTAATGCAGGACAAAAAATGCATTTCTCACTGTGAGATTACAAAGGACAGGACAGAGGAGCTACCACTCAGGGGCACAGGGCATCCACAGGGTCAGGATGGAGCAGGAATGAATGCAGCCTTGTTGGAACTGGAAATCCCTGAAGCTTTTTAGCTTCATGTCATACCTCCTGGAGATCTCCAGACATGCTAAAAAGTGGACAAGAGGGAACCCAGAAAAGAGCATCTGTGGCAGAGGGAAAGGTACAGGAGTATCATAAAAATGTATTCTGAGCTTTGTCTTGAGAAGCTAAGTGCCATAAATTGCCACCTGACTGCCCACAGGGAATACTGGAAAAGCAGAGGCTCAAAGAGTAGGAAATCAGAGAATGCATATAGAAAGTCTCATTTCCAAGGCAGACAAATCCTACAGCTGTACCTGCTACTACAGCCTGCAGCACCACCTTGAAATTTGCTTCAGCTCTACCATATGAAGCCACAGACAAACAAGAGACCATGTGCCATTTCACTTAACAAAGCATTTATATTTGTTCTGTCCTCCAGGCTGTTGGTTTCTGAACTTACAGGTACACAAACAACAGAACCCACACTCATTGTGCCCCTAGAGTTACACAAAGGTCAGAAGGTGCTCATTTCAGACACAGGATCCCACCGTTCCACATATACATGCTCCTGAGGGACTGCTTTTACAGTTTTTACTCTTAAAAACTTAAACAAAATGTAAAGCAGCTGTAAAAAGTTCTTTAATAAAATAATTTATCTCAAACCTCTTGAAAAGAATCTGTCAACAAGAATGATCAGTTGCAACACTGTATAATAAAGAACTTTGTTTTATAATGCCTGAGAGCATTTGCTTTTATCAAGTTTGAGCTTATCAACAGTCAGGAAATTATATGGATGTTTGCCCTTAAGTCCTGAGAAAGAGGTTAGAAACTCCTGATCTACTTCTCCTGTTTTACTCACTATTACATAAAACCTTTGCTGTCTGTCCAGAAATTATAGAAACAGCACATCAGAGGACAAAACTATTGACATAACTGGGAAAAAAACCAAAACAACAAACCAACCCCCTCCCCCCCAAAAAAAACCCCACCAAACCAAACCAAAAAAACCCACTAATAAAATCAATTCTAATCTATCCTTCTTGACATTGGATTGGCAGCCAGAATGTTCAGTACTCTAACCCTGGTTACTGAATCCCATTTCCCATATGAGAACATGGGCAACACTGCTTTCTAATACCTGGGGTGCTACATCTGCTTAAGACCTAATTCCTGTTCCAAGGAAGAAAATTTCTATGTTTTTAAAACTACAGACAACTCCCACTGGTGTCTGAAGCATGAGTAAGCAATTATCACATTATAGATGTGCACAGGGATGTCAAGAGTCACACAACCCTGCACCCTGACCTGCTACTGCAGGTATCACAGCAAAAGTGGCACTGCACCCTCGTCATAGAGACGTTTCCATGGGCATGTGGGATCTGAATCCCGTCTGTAATCCCACATCAGCCCTCCAACGCTTTTGCAGCATTTCTCAGTGTCTTTTCGTTCTCAGCTTTCGGCTGTGCCCTTATACAGCAAATGCAGCATGGCACCTGTCAAGTGCCCCGGTGCTGCTTTAGCTCCGTGTTCCAGCGCAGCTCCCGAGGCTGGGCGGGATCGGCACGGGCTGTCCGCAGCCAACCTGGTACAACACCGGCATCTAGCGGAGGCCAGCCTGGAGCAGCCGCCCCGGCGCCGCGGACCTGCAGCAGGTGTGGGAAGTAGTCATCCACCTCCAAATGGGCATCAGCTTGCTTCTTCTCACTTATGAACTGCTGCTACTATCAAACAAGCATCCCGTGCTATTCATTATTTCTTGCTCTCATCCTCCCCAGAAAATCCATTTTGAAAAGGGTGTTAAACATGTTTACTGCTGCCTTACTGTAAAATTCTTCAAAGCATGTGCTAGAGGTCTGTGATTCAACATGTTTGAGCACAAACGCTTTCCAGTGCTGGAATTTGGTACATTACGAACAGGCAGTTACCAGGCTTTGCTGAGCAGAAGAGTCCTGTTCAGACAAACTGCAGAAATAAAACCTGATTTTGTGTGAAGATCATAAAATGGTTTGGGTTGGAGGTGACCTTAAAGATCATTCAGTCCCACACCCCGCCAAGGGCAGGGACACCTTTCACTATCCCAGGTTGCTCCAAGCCCTGTCCAACCTGGCCTTAGACATTTCCAGGGATGGGGCAGCCCCAGCTTCTCTGGGCAATGTGTGCCAGGGCCTCACCAACCTCACAGAGAACAAATTCTTCCTAATATCTAATCAAAACCTACTTTTTTTTTGGTTTGGAAATACTGCCCCTTGCTGAAGACCCCAGAGCAGATGCAGCACTGCAGGTGGGTTCTCATCAGAGCAGAGCAGAGCAGAGCAGAGCAGAGGGGCAGAATCACTTCCCTCAATCAATGTGAGACCAGTGGAACATTTTGAAAGACTTAAGCAAGTCTGTCTCCTCCCCAGATGGCAAAAAGGAATATTAGCAGCCACTTACAGGTGGTGAAATGCTGTTGCTTGGATCCCACTGCAGCTTCCTTATATTTGTTGTTTAACAACACAAACAAGTTTGTCTCTTCAGCTTTCTGATTCGAGTAGCTCGCTTGAAAAATTTCATAACACACCTTCAGATTGCTCGTTTTCCCCAACCCAACTGAACATAATAAAGAATTTGATGCTTGCTATATTAGAGAGATTTGTGTGCTGGAGTTTCATGGGGGAAAACCTGAAACATAAAAGCAATGCATATCAGCACCCAGCAACGACTCATCAATTTGCTAAAAAAGTGGCACTATTAGTACAGGTCTGACTTCCTCCTTCTGTGTTGCTACAGTGAACAGAGCCATAGCTAGGTTTGTGCTAACCTACAAAGCTCAGTATACTAACATTGTGACTCCTGGTAAAACCAACCATCCAGGATCGTCTCAAGTGAAGAGAAAACTTCATTAACACGTCTCTTGTTTCAAAGTTCCTTTTTCTCTAAATATATAATCTACTTTTCAAATGCCAGTTTTATTACACTGATTTCTCAAGCAGAGGATATCTCAGAAGGAACCTCACAAAAATACAACTTGCTCTCAGAATTTAGGTTTCTCCTGTAGGCTTTACATAACTTTTTTTTAACAATGGAAGCTCAAGAGGATTTTGTGTTCTTCCCTCCCCTGCTTTTACCCCAGGGAAGGCAGCATTGCTAATAAAATCCACAAAGATTAACCATAAAAATAAATATCTTCTGTTGGTCTAGAAAGAATTTGGTTCTTGAAAGAATTTGATCTGGGTGGTAATTACACTTCACTTTCAATCCATATATGAATTCAGTACTGGCAAGATATGTCAGGCTTTTGTCTTTCTATCCTCTCCTGATCCATCCATCAGCATTTACAAAGCAGTCATCGTAGCAGAAACAGTGCTGGAGATTGAAGCCCTTTGTTCATTCACACAGCAAACAGCACAGACAACAATAGTGGAAGCTTCTTCTTTACATTACCCTGCCGTCATTCTTGCACCATGACCAAAGAGAACAAATTTAAGAGTGAGAAAGCATCCCTTTTATTCATCAGCTTATGTTAGAAATTTGTCAGTCCTTAAGGTCTCTCAGAGAAGGCAGTGTACATACAAATATCTAATAAAAGATCTCTTTTCTCTCTGAGTGCTCAGCTTCCATTCCGTCCCCAGACCGCTGGCTATTACATTACTGGTAAGTAGTGGACTGGGGGGTATCGATTTTACAAGAGAATGCTTGTCTGATGATAACAACACCAAAATCTGGTGAGCACTATGTTTAGACACAAAGAGAAAGCAAACCCTTTAAGCATTCATCTCCTCTGCTGCTCCTGACACTGTCTCTATGTTTACCTTCTGGCCTCGAAGAATCAGCAGAGCAGCTTATTTGGTGGTGAACAGATTTTTTTGTTCTTTCAGCTGATGGTCTTTAGAAAGTTCTGTCCTCAAGCTCCCAGGTCTTGGTACAAATATAGGTGAACAATGACTAATCAAGCATCAGAGACTGGAAAGATATTTTTGTCCTGACTGGATTTCCCATTTGGAGCACAATGGTTCTTCTAAGTTCACTTCACTAGCTTCTAACTAGCCAGTTGTCAGATGATAAGGGGTTTTTTGATACTTAAATAATTCCTTTTCTCATTGTTCCTGTAGCTATTTCCACCACCTCTATTTTAAAAACAATTGATAATGGGAAAAACCAATCTAAGTCTAAATGCCTGCCTTTGGTTCTCCACAAAACCAGATTCTTCTCTTTCATGGTAAAGATCTTCACTAATTTCACTTCAAGGAAAGAATTTAAAGGGATGAATAGTATTATTCATTTGCCTGCTGTTCTTGGCAGGTAGTGACATGTTCAAAGCAAAGCCACAGGTCCTGTTATTGCCTTCAAGTTAAGGGAAAAGAGAGAGAGAAACAAAAGCATTGCTGTTTCACAGAAAGAGAAATGAGTAATGGATATTTTGTGGGTCACATTAACTTGTATGGACACTTCTGAGTAATCCTTTGAATCCTGAGGTCTTTAGGAGGTCACTTGCTTCTTAAATATCCATTTACAGTAAACTTAGAAAAAAATGGATAAAGTGGATCTCAATTCTCCTACTTTCTGTTGAAATTTTTTTGCAATCACGTCAGGATCAGGTTCAGTGGTGGGGCTTTATACCAATATCAGGAATTACAGATAAAAAAAAAAACATTTAACACCCCCCCCCCCCCATATCTTTATGATATGAAACAACAAAAGTTGTTTCATAAAGTGAAGGGAATGTCTTCAGTCTTTAAGGAAACATATCTTTGAGCAAAAGCTGAACTTGAGAATGTCCACTGTTTTCAGTGAAGCTGTGACAATTCCTACCAATTATCCCTTACATTTAATTTCCATTTTGTTTTGATGCTACTTGCTGGACTCAAGACAGGACAGAAACATGGTGAGTGTGTTAGCACAGCACCTAACACAATGCAATCCCAATCTCAGTTTGGGCTTTCAGGCACTACCAAAATATGCATAAGTAACAAAAAGTAATCATGTTTAGGGGCCTTCTGACTAGACCTGAATACCGCGGCTGTCTCCATTAGAGAGTGACAGCCTACAGACCATACCTGACCTATGGGATGAATCTGTCCCAGTCCCAAATGGTTTTGTACCATACATTTGCTAATATATTAGCCTGGAAACTGTGATAGTGCAAGAAAAGAAAAGTGCAAGGACATGCAGCCAGTCCTGCCTGTGACTGTAAAGCTGATC
Organism: Cettia cetti; assembly: GCA_013401135.1. Lineage (NCBI taxonomy): Eukaryota > Metazoa > Chordata > Aves > Passeriformes > Sylviidae > Cettia > Cettia cetti. The sequence goes on along the minus strand of VZUI01097575.1, from coordinate 16,667 downwards.
CTTTACATGTTACCAGGTTTAGAATCTTCCAAAAGTGGCCAGAAGCTAAACATTGTGTACCCAGGTAATCATAATTCTGGTTCACAATGTCTTCACTTGTACCTTAAATAAATCACTTAATAGCCAGGCTTCAACTTTGCACATTGAAATTGCCCATTGACAAAACATTTCGGAGAGAGCTGGAAGGGAGATGTGAAGGTCAGTCAGCATTCATTTGCTGCTGAAGCTGAGCAATCCATGACTGCAGTGAATGAATATCCAGCCCCTCTGAACTTTGTGGTTGATTCGGGGGGGGGCAGAATTCTGTGTGCAGAATTGATAGCTTGAAACCAGCCTTTCTCAAGAATTCAGCCTTAGACATGCTGAGACAGGGGTGAGGGAGTTTAGGAAGGGTTGTGTGGCTATGAATACAATACAAGGAGGACTAATAATGCTATGAGCCACACCATTAGAGTCTGAAATGAAACGTTTCCAAGAACCTGTAACATGTGAGAATGTAAGAGCAATCACACTGAGCCAGCTGACAGCTCCCTTTAGTCCAGTGCATTGTTTTCAACATAAGGTAAAGAATATAAGAAATAAGGTGTGTGCATAGAGCAATTCTTCCCAGGGACAGCCTCCTACTCTCTAGCAATCAACAGTTTATCACTGAGAGATCACACCAGAACTATTGCATTTAACAGTCACAAAACAGTCACAAACCCTCCATAAATTATCCTAATCCCATTTTTAACCTACATTGACTTCTGACCTGCACAAAACTAGGAGTTGCACAAAATTGCACTTCTGTGTTATCAGCTGTAAACACAAAACTGGTTAGTGCCATGTAGCTAATGGTCAGAGCAATATTCATTTCAGCACAAAGTACTAGACTTCATTAACATCCTGGGTAATTATGACACCTTAGAGTACTTTTAAATAATAATGATTTAACACAGCCTTGGAAGGGGGAAAAAAAAGGTATTTTCAAGAGCAGGCGATGTTGGGTATGATCCAAACTTCCTCCTCTAGCAATGCTCCCTACCCACTGTCTAGACCAAGAATATTCAGATAAGAATCTGAATCCTGATGACTGTACTGGAATCTTAGGCATGTAGACCATCACACATCCCTAGCCAGAATACCTCTTTCTGTGCTACATGCCACTGCTCTGCGAGCAATAGGACAGCTTGCTGCAAAAAGTTACATTAAAATCCTGTAACAGATGGAAAGGAAGAAGCCTCCTTTGCCTTCTGCACACAACTGCTTCAATCTCTCCCCACCAGAACTGTTATGTCTCAAAGACAGAAGCCAAAAGATGGTTGCACAAGCTGTGCTCACTTCTGTGGCTGCCTGCTGCAACCCAGTGGATAAACAACAGCCATTTCAGCTGAAGAATTAGGAAAACCATCTAAATGCATTTCTCATTGGTGGCATTTCCAGGGGAGCGCAAAGCAGCACAGGATGGAACAAAAAAAAGCAAAACCTTCTGCAAACAGAGATTTCAGCATCTGCTTAGCTCGCAGAAGTATTTCACATTCAGCATCTGCCTTTGAAGGTGAAACTTTCTATACTGGTCACTGAGGGAACAATTACATGCAAATAAATTGACACCATTAACTCAATGGGGTCTGAAACATATGGGGACAAGTCAGTGGACTTTTTTCTTCCAGAAATAAGCTACTTCTATCATGGAAATAATGTTTGCTGACACTGTAATTAAGAATTAAAGCTGCAGAAAAATGTGAGGTTTGCTAAAACACAATAGATGTATTTGTTCCATACAATATATGGCACCAAAATATGCAGTGTTCTGGGGAGGATAATTATTCAGTGTTCTCTTGCTGAAGTTCTTTAATTGTCTATGATGGTCTGTGTTGGGAGAGACTATTGAGTTTTAACAGGGAACAAAATCAGGCACCATGGGGAATACTTATATGAATAAAGATTGCATGATCAAGATTTTTGATCTGGGAATTGCCATTCTGTAGTCATCTGTAAAGCACCAGGAGTGCCCCTGGCACTGTATATATAATAATAAACTATTAACAATAAATCATGTAATTAAATCTTCACTTTGAACATTCTTTTCATAATTCTTGCCTCAGATTTAAGTTCCCGCATCAGACATGTTAGGTCCTCATAATATTATTAAAGCTCCTACACTTCAGCTTTTAAAATTCCCCTAGGGATCTATTGTTTCATTGTTTAATGTGTTTATGAGCCAAAGGCCCCATTAAATACAATAGGGAAACTCCCAGACCTTTAAAAACTTTGCCACCAGAGACATTTCTTAGGAAACAGGACCATTTTTGTCATTCCATCGTGTAACTATTGATCAGAGAAGTTCTAGGATAAAAACAAGAAAAATATTTCACTTTCATGAATCATCAGGTTGTTAAGGCCACAAAGCTATACAAGGCAGAGCTGCTGTACACAGTTTTCCCTCTTCCATAGCATCTGGTCATTCACACAATCCCGAATTAAGAATATTTTCTGTTATGATTGCTCTTTGTGCCCCATTGCCTTTACAGATGCTGTCTGTAAGGATAAGAGCAAGCCCGCTTGTATTTCCTTAGTCTGGAAAGTGAGGAGATGAGCACATACTTATGTTCCTTTAAACCCACACTGTACATTGTCCTCTACAGATTTAAATAGAACATTTGGTCTGAAACAGGATATGCTGCCAAAGCCAGTAGAAATTTTGATGATCAAATACTGACTTTTAAAAATGAATGTCCATTTATCTTCAATGAGACTTAAATATGGAGAGAGATCTACAGAGAGTAGGAGAGAAGGATGAAGCTACTATCAGTGTGCTGAAAAAGTTGGAATTTACCAGAGATATACTTCATAGGAAGAACCCTTGTTGAAAATTATTTGACACTGTAATCCTATTTGTGTTACGGTTTATTTTAGAGGGGATATTTTAACCAGCTGTGAGATTCTCCTCAATTGCTTGCCACATTTCTCTAAAAGGTAAAACTCATTCAGGATTTATTTAAGTCTCTTTGGTGTAGCCACAAAGAATAAGCTGGGGTGCTGTGATTTATCAATCACAAGTCAAAGAAGGCACAAAGCTAATTGGAGAGTTCACACTTGTGTAAAAATACACCCAAGGGATGTGCAGAGTTCCTGTGTAACAGCCTAAGTCTAAAGTGAGAAATGCCGGGTAACACCATGCCAGTGAAGATGCTTCATCTGTAGCTGAGTTGACAATTTCTCAACATAAAAGAGCTTAGAATGAGGTTACTGTGAGCCATGGGTGAAATGGAAATTCCTTTCACCTTGACTAATGCATTTTAAGTGACTCCCACTTAGGATCAGAAAATTACAAGTTCTGTTTTGTTAAACAGTTAAAAAACCAAACATAATCTGCATTAGGCTGGGAATTTCTACATTCCAGTGAACATGAGGGATGGTGAACATAGCCTGTGGGCCAAACACAGCCCACGCAGAGCTTCACACTGTTAAAGCTTTCATCTTCGGCAACCCAAGGTACAGCCCTCAGAGACTACAGGATCTCAACAGGCAGTGCTCCATCTTGCTCCAACCTAATGCATTCCACATGCCAGGACCTGCATCTCCCATGAGCTGCACTGTCACACAACTGAAGAGGCTGACAGCTCACTATGCAAGCATTCAGGAGGTGGCGGGGCTTCATTTGGATTTCAAGAGGATGAGACCAAGGTGCAAGTTCTGCAACCAGCACATTTCTCACAGGGCTGCTTCTTATTCAGGAGTTACTGATGAATAGTGAACATATTCACCCATCAGTTTGCTGATTTCTGATAAACGGCATTCTCATGTAATGTATGTCCCGTGCTAATATTTACAAGTCACTAAAAAATACAAACCAATTGTGTTTTGCTCCTGCATGTCCCTCCTATCTCTCCAAATTCATATAGAAATTGAGTATCTGCTTGGTTGTGAAGATATCTGAAGGAATATGGTCATGCAAAAATTCACATAAACAAGGGAATTTTCATGGTAGATAATTTATATCTCATGACCCAGTGTTAAGTAAGGAGGAGTGTCAGAAAAATGCAGCTTGGATAAATGAAGCAGCAGCTGTATCTCTGTAATACCTTTACAGGACTTCATGGTACAATTGTAATGAAGAGATCTGGTATCATAATCTACTTTCCCAGATTGCCAGTGGAAAGTTATGATTAATGATTAATACAGATATGGTATCTTACTAATAAAAAATGTTGCAGACAAGTTCTCCATACACCTGTGAAATGGCTACAGGGTTTGCATGCCAAAAGTTTCAATCAAGGCAGATGACTGCCTGGAGTAGCTCCAAAGCTATCCATACAAAAACCCTCCTAGAAGCAGCAGTTGTGCTCATGACATCCAACTCATTTAGCTGTGATAACAGAGTAAGAAAGGATTAGAATAAATATGTAATTTCTCATTCCCAGATCTTGGACCCAATCTCAGGATCACACCTTTTTTCTTAGACTAGTATTCTATTCTATCCTTTAAATTAATTTTGTTGAATTGAACTTTATAGTAGTCTCATCAACCATCAGCTCTCTCTCTAGAGAAAGAGATTAGAGATTGAGTTATTCAAGATTGATCCTTTTTTTGGCTTTTTGTTTTGTTTTTTTTAAAGTCTCACACTCAAAAATATCTTTTCATCTTTTTTGTATTAAACCCATATGGAAACTGAAACTTACACTCCACTAACATTAACCACATTTGTTTGCTTTATGTGCAGAAGGAAACTATACTTTATCTTGTAGGTTCAGTTCAATTCCTCCTCCAATGCCTTCAGTATTGGAGGTTCCAGCATTCTCCATGTTAGCAGCATAACAGCGGAAACAATGGTCCATGTACTCGTGGCCCAGGCTGCATTCCTGGGCTCTAGGGTTTAAGGCCTTTTACAGAGGACAGGGCTGTACCCCGCTTGCAGTTCTGCCATGGGCTCAGCATGCAACCTTGGACAAAACGTTTAATTGCAATATTCTGCTTTCTTTTCTTCAGATGAAAAAAATTAGACAATAATTTATAGCCTCTTTTTAAAATGCACTCAGATTTATGAATGAAGCAATCCTCCTTCCCTTGCTACTGCATTCCTGCAATGGCTTTCTGTTGGAAACAAAAGATGTCGTGTTAGAAGAGTTACTAATAAGCAACCTAAAACCAAAATGAATCTAGTACTAGGACAGCATGACCTACAGTAATTCTTTACCTCTCAGACACACACCAAGGATTATCAGTCACCCTACACAAATCCCTCAACCATCAGAACAGTAAAAAAAAGGAAAGAAGAAAAAAAGTTAAGATAAAGCCTCTTGTCCCAAACTTCCAGCTCAAAGGACACAAAATACTAAGTTCATTCCTAACTTATAGAATATTTATTTGGAGGAAATTCTGGGAAGGAATCCTATGAAAATAAACCCTTCCTTCTCTGAATGCTATTACTACATTCAGAACTTCCATAATCCTCATCCTTAGAAGTAGAAACAGCCCTGATTAACTACTCACATAACGATCCAACCCATAAACACCAGAGCCAGGCTGGAGAGAACAGTTATGCAACAGAGCCTATGAAAGAGAAAAAACCTGCTTGAGGCCAATTGGCTGCTTACCTCATATATTTTCATGCTCTGTTTACAACCTCTCTGTGTAGGCATCTCACAGTTCTGCTGTATAAGTTGTGGGTGAATAGCTCTTGATAAAGTAAGGAAAAAACCAAGCTACTTATTGGATGTTCACATCAAATTTCAACTGAACAGTCTTTTAAGTGTCTCATTTTTAAGGAAGGGTTTGCTTCATTAACAGGCAGATTATGATGAGTGGGAAACTTTCCATATAACTCCTGGGAATTATTTTTTGATACCATAAATCACACCACATTCAGTTCTTCTCAGCTCTTTGTATGTACTCCTGCTTGATCAAGAACCAGCAGATCTCTGAAGGAAGTGTGATGATGGGACTGTTTCTCTGTATGACTTCTCTCTGTGCAGCTGAGCCAGTTGAAGAACAGTTTTCCCCTGCTTTTCAGAGCTGTGTATCAAGGTTGGCACCAGAGTAAGATGCAGAAATATCTGTTGGTGAAGCTACACCCCAGCTATGTCAGAGCCCTTCGCAAGAATGAAACCTTTCACCCTGTTTGTAGGAAAAAAGTACTAAAAGAAAATCCAGAGGAAAACAAAACTAATGGAAATTTCAAGAGAACTTCATATTCAGCACCTGAAACACCAATAATGTAAAATATTTTCCTGAACTCATGAGAGTGCACGTGAGAGAGGGGAAAAAATCACTGTATGGACATCACAGTGCCTTAAGAAAGCAAAAATAGCACCAGCAGCCGGCTTTAGGATTAAATACAGAGGACAGAGGTCTTGTGTTACCCACAGGATGTTGCAAACCTGGAAGCTGCAAGCAAACAGCACTGCTGGGTTTAGGTTTGTTTTCAGGCAATGAATGCAGGGCAAGTAAAATATAAAGGGTTAACATCTAAACATGAAAATAGTCTCCACTACATTAGAAAATCTCCACTGAGATCAGAGCCTGTGCTTTATGGATAGGAACACATTAATTCAGAAACAATTCTGAATATTTGAATTATACCCACAGGCAGCAATAATGGTCCAAAGGTTTGGTATAAGAAAGTTGTTGAGAATTGTGTTCAATTTAACTACAGTGTATCCTCCTGGGTTGCAGTGGCACTCTGGATTTCTTGCCTTTTATAAGCAGCACGTCAGTCAACAAGAATTTAGCTTGGAGGAATGCATTACAAATGTAGAACAAATCAAATTAGCTCTCAGATGTTATCTGCTGATATCTCATTTCTTCCTCAGACTTTTAACCACTGGAACACAACATCTGGGCAGCTGGGGAGGCAACTGTTTTACTAAAAAGTACTAAATATAGTTGCTATAGAACAAATTACAACATACTGCATTGCCACACCACCTAGAGCACAGGATAAACCAGGAACCTGCTGTGAAAAAGGTTGATTCAGTCTAGTTAATGTGTCACCTTTATAGCATAAAAAGGCAACTTAATCATTGCAATTATGTGCTATGGATGAGTGACAAAGTCATCTGTTGCAGCAGTTATTTAAAGAACTCAAGATTTGGAGCACCATTTACTTGTTTCAAATTTTCCCTACCACTGAAATTCAAAGGCTTCTGAAGAATTCAATAATGCATTCCATTATTGGAATACAGGCTTTAACCTTAATATTCTACATACTTTAACATAAATGTAGAGCAGCATTCTTTTTTCTTTTTAAATGGAAATAGTTTGCTTACCTGAAAGCTCTTGTGATGTTCAAAGAATAGACTCGGGAAGGAATTATATGAGTTGCTTGGTCCAAGTTTTACACAGCATTTCACCCTGATCAGCATTAAGTGACAAGCTCCAGTGACACACACACTTGATGCCAGGATGTGCATCAGACTGGAGGTTTTACTGCCCAACACTTTAGTGAATTCAAGAAGAACACATGAAAATTTACAGTAGCAGAAGTGCCACAACTGTGAGTTCTGTTAGGTAGCAATTAGACTGTGAATCATATAATAAACTGTGCTATTGATAGCAAGGTGTTTGCAGCTGCCCTTACCCACAAAGATGGCAATTTTTTCTGTGCCGTAGCTGAATGCTGTGAGAAAGGAACAGGAGTAAGTCACCTGCAGCACTAAGGTTTCCTTTAGAGGCTAAAATTGATCCACTATTTCAGGAGAGTTTAGGAAATTCAGGCTTTGACTTGTCAAACAGCTTAAAGGTCCTGATGAAAGCTTCTTGCTCAAATCACCAAGAAACAAGCTAGGGGACTACATCATCTCCTGCAGGTACTGGGCTTTGGGTGACATGAACCAACAGACTGAGACCCAAGAGCACCATGTTTAGCCCAGCCCAGGTGTGTAAAACATACATCCTTATCATAAAATTAATTAAACAACTGGTTCTAAAAATCTAAAGCAATTTTCATTATTAAAACCAAAGAGAAAGTCGTGAAATATGCCTACATTTGAATAACCTGACGCCTTCCATGTGCACCTTGAGGAAGGAAATATCCACGTGCCATGTTTACCATGTGCCACCCAGAAGAAAACTTTGCTAAAACCCCTCTTTGTGATCAGTCATTACCCAGCTCTTCCTAAGGTTTGTCCAGCGTTTTCTGCAACAGCCTGTCCGCTCACCCAGACAGTGAGCACGCCTGCCTTGTCCCCTGCTGGTGCAGGCAATCACATCATAAACTGATCAAATGCCATTGTACAACTCAATAGGGTTTTTGGACTAAGTTTCCAAAATTTGGGAGTGGGCCTTTATTCCATTCAAACTAATTCGGGCAACAATGAAAAAAATCACTCATGAACGGGGTTTCTGACTACATCTTTTTCCGTCAGTGGTTCTTGTTTTCCGCTCCAACCCACATCATCTATTCTCTTCCTTCCACCCATTCTTCCTCCCAAAAAAGGCTGGCTTGGACACTGTGCTTCATTTTTCTGCAGAACTTTCTATTTTTCTTTGCCATTCTTTTTGTTTGGCTTATGAAAGGAGCTTCCTGTTTAGAAACAGGGGAGTCCTACACCCTCAGTAATGATGTATTCAGCCCATCAGTGATCTTGGCATGAATGCCTTAAAACCTTACTAAGTCTGATGGGATTTTCTGTACATGTCACCATCATCATCAGTTCAAAAAACAATCCCCAGCATTTGTCATCTTGCACTGAATCAGCTCCCTTCCCAGTCCTATCACTCTAGTAAGGAAAATCTAGTAAGAAGGCTTACAAGTTTCCTTAAGAATTTCAAAGGATTGATTTCCAATGAAATCTACAGAACAGAAACAGAAGCACCAAGAGCAGAAAGTGCTGTTGCAGAACTCCCAACATGATCAATACTGTCCTGCTTTTCCAGCCCAAATCCCTGCAGCAGCCTGCCAATGTTCACACTGCTGAAGTCTTACTGTAACTGTATTGTCCAAATCCTGGGCTTGCCCTGTGCTAGGGAATAGGAATGAAACATGTAATGTAATCCCCGTTCAAACCCAAATAAAACACATCCCCCAAACCCTACATGGCCTAGAACAAAATTATATCTTGCTCAAATATGTAGGATGGATTCAAAATCTATTTATATGGGTCCAAAAAATGGCAGCAGTAGTGGTGACTTGAAATAAACTGAAATATTTGTCTTTTCAGTAGTTTAATATAAAGAAACATCTAAGTGCAGGTTGTTCCCCTCTGCTGAATTTGAACTGCAGTGAAGTTCTCCAGTGAAGGCAGTGGACAGCACTTGAATCAGTGGGTGCAGCAGCAGCAGCCTTGTGAACCAACACAACAAAGGTTGTTCTTCACCAAGCAGGGCTCAGCAGCACAGTTCAACCCCAGTTTATTCTATATGGTGCAGTTCTTGAGCTGATTCTTCTCAGAAAAGCTGCCAGCCTGGGCCTTGTGCATCTTAACCTCTGACAAAGCAAGGCACATACACTGCTTCACTTTAAGTCTTGTGGGGACTTGCTCTGCACCTACATAAACATCAAAACATATTTTGATTTTTACTTACGGGTGAGCAGTAGAGTTAATTTAAAACTGTTGGCAAGTGCCATCCTAATTAAAAACAAATGACTAATTGTACAAGTACAGGGCCTGTTGACACAGGCTACATACTTCAAAGCCAACAAAGCTTGAATTTGAGGAAAAGCAGCACCACCTAGTGCCCTACAGTAGACAGATCCAAAAATCAGTTTCACAAGCCCACACAGAAATTTCAAAATATCAAACACTCACAAAAACAGGACACCAGAGGTTTAACACTATCAACACTTGTGATAAAGGGAATTGCATAATAATGGTCGTGTTAAAAAGAGCTCCTGAGAGTGAGATGTTTTCAGGCAGAACAGAAATTCTTTAAAGACAAACTAAGAAATTATTCTGCCATCTATAAAAAAAATATACAGTCCAAAGGCTATAACTTACCAGAAGGCTACTACTGTCCATAAAAAGCTACTAGAAATAAAAAGCCAAGTTTCAAGAAGTTCAATAGTATTAAAAGTTCTAGCAGACAGAAAGCACAATACAATATGAAGAGGCATTTGAGAAACCTTGAGAAAATATATGAGGAAAATTAACAAATTGTTTTTCAAACTCATCAGGAACAGAAATCTTGACAAATGGTTAGTACAGCAAAGTAGAAAGAACAGTATGAAAAAGACCAGACTGCAAAAAACTTTTCAAGAAGTGTTTGGGGTTTGGTTTGTTCAGGATTTTTTTTATTTGTGGGGTTTGGGGTTTTTTTGGGATTCATTTAGGGTGATTTTCTTTTGTTGTTGTTTTGTTGGGGGTTTTGATTGGGAAGGGATGTTTGTTTTTTGTTGTTTTTTTAATCCACATTCAACATAGAAAGGCTTAGACTGGCTCCAGCTCATTTCAAATCAGAGGATCAAGGATGCTACTGGCCATTTCAGTGACACAAAACAATAACAGATCTTTATAATTAGACAGTAAATTCCCAATAAATCAATTAGACAATAATTGAGCTACCAACCACCATAATACTCTCACGTAAAAAGAAGCAGGTGACAAACAAGACAATTTTTAACGAGTTTTCCAGGGATTTATGTAGGTGAACTATGTCAGGTGAGGTGGCCTCTCTCCACTGTGCTGACACCCTGATATAAAAATACTGTACATAGAGATAAATGTGTTAGGCTGGCAAATATGGCTCAAGTAAAGAGTATGTGGGACTCACATCCATTGTCATTCTCAGAGTTTACAAGTGTTACTAACAGATATGAATTCTAAAATTTATCAAGGTAGAAATTCCTGATTTGCCAGCATTTTGAGCATGTCAGTCCTCCAATAGAAAAATCCAAGTTAAAAAAAGGAATGGAGAAAAAAAAATGATTGACAGACCTTGTATTCCACACTACTGTCTCAAGCTATGGGCTGTAATGAAGATTTTTAATTGTAGAAGAAAGTGCCAGAGCAAGTTGCTTTTGCTAACCCTATAAAGAACCTAGATCATTAAGTTCATTAAGTCAAAAGTCAAGCTTTGTAGGAAGCGCAGACCTACATCTCTCATATAACTCTAAAACATAATCATAGCAGAAGTGTCTTTTTTCACACAAGAATGAAAGTAAATTGCAAACAAGGTGGGCCTGAGAAAGCCTGTATTTAAAAGGAGCTTTGTTCAGGTAGCTTATAAGCATCCTAAGGCATCCAGCAGAATTTCATGTATTCAAGAATCGAAACCTGCTACAAACAGCAGAAAATGAATGCAGCAGGGAACTCAATAGCATGTGAGCAACAACCTCAGTCTCTACTTATGGCCTTGCAAACTGTGACTCTGTTAACAAAGCCAATGAAACAATGAAAATATCTGAAAACATTGCACTGAAGCCCATCTTCTTTATCTTAGGTGGAAGATTCATATAAACACCATTTCCCTAAAATGAGGATATGCATCACAAATTTGAACAGAGCCATATATTACAGCACCACTGATTGATGGTAGTGGTGTCCCCAAAACCAGTAATCTGCAAGAATTGGGTATTAGTGAGGACAAAAGTTAAAACACACCAAAGATACTGCTTTCTCTGACAGCAAGGCTGATACTGTAACTGCATAAAGCACTAGCTCTATGGAAGAACATATACTATCAACACAAAAAACATGACAAGTCAAATCTCAAAGATAAACCAAAATTTATTTAAAAGAACAAAAATAAGACCATGCTACTGCCAAGATGGAAAAAATTAAGGGTTCTTTTACTGAATGTGACAAGGCAGCCAATTTACAGCAGTTTACATTAATTCTGAGATCAGGTTGGGTTTTACACTGCTTCAATTGACTACACGTACTTTTTGCAAGACAAACTGGTTCCCCTTCCCTCCCCTTTTCAAAAGGACAAAAATATCCTATAAAAAACATAGACAGAATTTTGAGACATGATTGAAACATGAACCACTGTCCAAAAGTCTGGAACTTTCCAAGAAGGTTAAGTCCTTTGTTGCTTCAACCAACCCTCAGTGGGGGAGCTACAAGCACAACGCCATCCCCTCTGACAAAGAGCATTGGAATATTCCTTTTGGTAGACTGTGAAGAAAGAAAGAAAAGTTTACATTTACAAAACATTCATTTCAATTATAAAAACACACTTGAAGTAACTCCAACAAACAGCCAATGTTCTGGCATGCTGAAGAGATCAATACAACTCACACCAAGTCTCTAGTATCCTGTGTACTTCATAAGAATTTGTCCAAATCCTGTTAGAGCTTGGTTCAAAAAACAGTCAGCAATAAACAACTTTAACAATATAACAGTGTAGTTTTAAATAAAAAAATCTGTGAGGATAAATTAGCTCCTTTTTTAGTCCTTACTTTATAAATCTCTTCATAGGTTTCTTCATCAATCTCTATTGTAGTCACAGTTTCTTCCACATCACCCAAAATCATATTTAAGTGCTGATCATATGCCTGTGGAAGTTAAGTTTAGTTTATTATGTTTTCCAAAATTCAAACATGATTTTATTAAAATGAGAATTTTTAGCAAGACTTTCAGATATAAATAGTCTGATTTTGACCAAAACAAAGTACTATCAGTTCTAGTTACAACTCAACACAAACATAAACAAATGAGAACTCTGCAGCAGGAAAAAGAAGGCATGACATTGACATTTACTGAAACACCTGCAGGAAATAGCTCTGATGCATTCTGTGATATACATCAGAGGTCTTACAAGACTCAGAGACAGACACACTTTAACAGTTACACACTGCTGCCAGTCCAGCCTTATGGAACTGATTGCCTGGGGGCAATTTAAAGGATACGAAAGCTGCTTCTCATACAGTGCTACAAAACCTTAAACACATGTTCCAAAAACCTTACAAAAGCATGTTGCAAACAACACGTGTCCCTCGTGGATTTCTCATTATCTCTGTGTTTCCAACATAATGGAGGCCCAGTTAAGTCATGGGGCAACTGGTTCTGTTCCCCAGGCGAGCACAGCACTCAGGGAGGCTGACTGACTTAACAGAAAGCAAAAATCTGAGAACCCAGTTAGTACATATCCCATCACACCTCCCAGGGTGTGCCTTAAGTGATTCTTGTTTGATAATGATGACCTCAGTCTAGAAGATGCCTCAGAGGAAGATGCATTATTGCTTTTTACACAGAAGCGAAATGAAAGCCAAAAGCAGTGAAATTATAGTTGCTCGGTATCATTCAAGAGACAAGAAAAACAAAATACATCTCTTGGCTTTCTAGGGAAGCAGTTAATAGCTGACCAAGTACTGAGGAAGTTTTATTTTTCCACCCAATCACATTACAGTTCTGGTAACTAAGACAATTCTTAACCTACTTTCTCCAACCAACATCTGCACTTTCAACCATGAAATGCAATTATTCATGCTTTAAAGCTAATTTTTTCAACAACCAGTGGAATATTACAGGTAAACTTGTTTAACAGACTATTTTACATAAAGAAAGGCTACCTAGTGCTTAGCTGAATGAGCACAACAATGTTCTGAGAGTTTTACTTACATGTAATCTGCCTCTAAGCTCTCTGTCATTCCTCATTTTGACATAGATTCGCTCATCTAGACTGAGTCTGATGAGATCAAGTGGCTCCTCTACAGTATTTGTTGTTTGTTGCTAAAAAACAAAATAAAATTATTACTTGTACAGAAGAAGCCTGTGAATTTTTCCATTCCACAATGTTTGTAAGACACAGAAAACAAAGGAGTGAAAACACAGATGCAAATACTTCAAATCATTCCTCTATATCCTGGTGAACCTGAGTGCTGCTAATTTCCCTCTCCACTGATACTCACCAGCCCTGAGTAATGTGAGTCAAAAGATCTCAATTCAGTCTGCAGGAAATCTTTCTTCACACAGAGGGACTGGAACTAGACAACCTTTGGGGTTCTTTCTAACACAAACCATTCTATAACTCTGCGAACTGTTTTTCTTACCAGCAGGCACAGTTTACACTGCAGCAGAGAGCACGCACTGCGTGAACCAGCAGCACACCTGTGCCACGGCACGGTGCAGGCTGAGACAGCCGAACCCACGCTGACAGCGGCGCCAGCACAGGGAGTTACCCGGGCGCACACTCGGGTGCTCTCAGGTACCCGGGCACACACCACCCCCGAGCCCTTGCTGGGCCGCACAGCAGGCAGGCCGGGCCCCGAGGCTGGCGTCAAACCTCAGCACACACCGGCCTGAAGCCCCTTTCTATGAGAAAGGCGCACTTCGAGCATGGCAACTAAAAAAGGATGAAGACCTCCGTGCATATCCCACATCTTCCGTATCTCCTATGCCATATCCCATTTTTCCGTTCTAGCTACCCCGTTCCTTCAGAGCCAAGGGCATTGCCCTCGGCAGCTTTCCCCTCTTTCCCTCCTCGGGCAGCACCCGGGGTCAGCGGGCCCGCAGCGAGCCCCGGCCGCGCCCCGACAGCGGCACAAACTCCGAGGCCGAGCGTGGATTTCCCCTCGCACGGAAAGCGCTCCCGGGGGCTGCGCCTGACGGGGGGCCCGGGCGCGCCCGGCCCAGCCGCGCAGCCCCGAGCTGCCGCCGCCTGCAGCCCCCAAAGAGCCGAGAGCCGCTCACCTGGTCCACCTCATCCGCCATCTTTCAAACCGCCTCCCGTCCCCGCCCGCGAGACTTTATGGCCCGGCCCCTTCCCTTCCCCTTCCCTCCCCCGGCGCGGCGGCCGGCCGGAACCTGCCCGCGCCGGCAGCACCATGGCCAGAAAGCGGAGAGCATCGCCCCGGCCCGCGGCCGCCAAAAAGAGGCGCTCTGGGGGGCTGCGGAAGAAGGAGGAGGATGAGGAGGAGGAGGGTGAGTGCGGCAGGGAGGCCGTAGCCTGCCGGAACTGCGCCACCGCCGCGGCTCGGGCTGCTCCAGGCCGCGGGGTCGGGGGGCAGCGGTGCCAGCGCGCCCTCGGGAAGGACGGCCCCGCCGGGCTGGAGGGCGGTGGTAATCGGCTGTGCTATCAGCAGTGTTATCGGCGGTGGGATCGGTGCCCCAGATCCCTGGTGTTAAACCCGCGGGCCCCGCACGCTGCCAGAGGTTGAGCGAGCCCGTGAAGGGTGGTTTTATCTCGGCCGCGCTCTCCAGAGCAGCATCACGTGGTAATAAATTATTGTGAGTGGCAAGCACGATGCTTGGTTTTCCGCCGATTCTGTCGGTAGGACTTTAGGAATCTTTAGGTTCTTCTTGTGAGTTACGTAAGTATTTTCCTCTAACAAGTCTCACTGTTCAAATCCTGCCTGTTTATAAATAAACAATGACACGCTTAGCATTGTGAGTGCTCATGCTCTTCTGTAGCTGCCTCTAATGAGTCCATGGAGATGTTGTTTCAGATTGCCATGGAGATGAAACTCCATCCTCTAACATTGATCTTAACTTATTTTGTCACATGCAGGTGATTTTGAAGAGAAAAAACCCAGTATAAAAAAAAGCTCAAAAGCTCCAGCTAGGAAAAAGGAAGAAGATTTTGATACTGAAGTTTCCAATTCATCAAAAACTTCCAAACCTTCAAAACGGGAAGAGGCAAAATGTCAAATAAAAGAAAGTAAAAAGAATGCTAGAAATAAAGAGAATTGTATCAAAGAGGAATCATGCGGGTAAATTTATTATTCAAGTCTGTAGAATTTTTTTTCTTCATCTTACTTCTTTTACTCAGTCCGTTACTGATGCAGAGGTCATGCTTGATTTATTTCCCTATTTTTAGTCTTTGATAAACGAGCACCTACATTTCCTGATGCTGTCATTGTTTTGATGATTTTAACAGTGACTCACTGAAGCGTCCTCAAAAGGAGATGAAGTTAAAGACAGAATCTCCTGTTAAAAAAGAGATGGATGAAGACAATACTGACAACGATGATGATGATGATGAAAGCGAAGATGAATGGGAGGATGTGGAAGGTAACAATTGCATATTTTGTCTTGTTAAACACTTTTTAAGAGCGTCTATCACAATAATTCTTCAACAGCAGGTGACCATCATCCCACAGTTATTTGAAATAACTTAGCACCCACGGTTATGGAAGATGAAAGGTTATTTGAACACTTAAGGAAAATGTAGATTCTTATCCCATCCTAAGTCTTCCCTGGAAATCTATTTCATGTTTACTTATAATTTAGAATTTTATTTTTACAGAACTTCAGGAACCTGCTACAGATAAGTTAGAAGAAGCTGTTATTCTTCCATCAGTGGGGCTGCCAAGCAATCCTGTTGAGATAGAGATTGAAACCCCAGAGCAGGTGAAGAAAAGAGAGAGGAGGTAAGAACAAGAACATTGTTGGGGAGGATGAGGCAGGAAAGCCTTACAAATATGATTTCCTGGCAAAAGATTCTGATAATAGGAAGCATATAAGTGAAATAGAATTGAAAGCAAGTTTTGATGTTTAAGATACCAAGCCAGTTAGTTACTGAACAACTGAAAAAGACAATGGCTTGGCCGGCTGAAAGTAATCCCCTCTTGATTAAACAATGCCCTTCTCCTTACTGAAAGTCCAAGGGTCAGAGCAGACCCTGCTGGCTTGGAAGGAGGGGTCCAAAGAGTAGTTTATAGGGTTTAAAATATAACACAGTATGGTAATGTAGTGATTCTTATAGGCTGTATGTAAATGCTATAGGATTTGTATCTTGTATTAGATTGGTTAGTGTAAATTAGAATATTCAGTATAGAAGATTTAATGTATTGTAACGGGAAC
>VZUI01097569.1:0-24650 GCA_013401135.1 Cettia cetti | reverse complement strand
TGCCTGCAGCGGCGGGCAGGGCTGGGCAGGGCGGGGCGGGGCAGCGACGGGGCGGGCAGGGCTGGGCCGGGCTGGGCTGGGCTGGGCGAGCCCCCCCCGGGCCCCCCCTTCCGCCGCCGCCGCCGCCTCTCCCGCCTCCCGTGGACAGTTCGTGAAAGTGCCGCTGCTCCCGTTCCCCGCGCCGCCGCCCTCCCTCCGCCCCACCGGGGGGGTTTGGCCCAGCGCCGCCCTCCCGGGGCTCTGCGGTCCCCCCGGGACCGACTGTCACCCCCGGCACATCGTTTGTCCCCTCCGCCGTCGTCGTCCGCACGGTGCCCCGTTATCGCACCGAGGCTCCGCCGCGCCGCCCCGCGCCTGCCGTGCTCACGGCTGTCCCCGCTGTCCCGCCTGCCCAGCACCGTCCCTGCCGCTCCCCGGGGACCCGCCGTCCCCTCGGCCCCTTATCGTTCCCTCTGCCCGCCGTGTCCTGCCGAGGTCCCGCCGTCCGATCCGGCTCTCCGCTGTTCGCACTGTCCCCGCCGCCCCGGCACGGTCCCAGCCGCTCCCTACGGTGTCCTCCGCCTCTTCTCGTCCCCTCCGCCCCACCGGGTCCCTGCTGTCCCACCGGGATCACGGATACCCCATCCGAGGGTCAGCTGTCCCCTCTGCCTCCCGGTCGCTGCTGTCCCCTTTGTCTCCCGGTTCCTGCCGTCCCCGCTCTCTCCGCCGCGGTTCCGGCACCCCACTGCCGGCGAGCTGTCCCCACTGTCCCCAGAGAGCCCCTCCTGCCTCCAGAGGGTCCCTCGCGCCTCCTCCCCTGTGCACCACAGGGGGTCCCGTTATCCCACCGGGAAGGCAGCTGTCCCCACTGCCCCGCCGGGATCGCCGCTTTCCTCGGGAGATCCCCGCTTCCTCCTCGGTCTTCTATCGTCCCCTGGAGGTCCCCGCTGACCCCGGACTGTCCCTCTTGCCTCCTTCCCTCTGTCCCACCGCGGGTCCCGTTATCCCAACGGGAACGCTGCTGTTCCCACCGGCCCAAGAGGGTCCCGTTATCCCACCGGGAGCACTGCTGTCCTTATTGCACCGTCGGGATCCCCGCTGTCTCCAGGGGGTCCCCATTACTCTCGGGTCCCTCTTGTCCCATGCTTCGCAGGGAGGTGGCTTCTGCCCCACGACACGG
Source organism: Cettia cetti (assembly GCA_013401135.1). Taxonomy (NCBI): domain Eukaryota; kingdom Metazoa; phylum Chordata; class Aves; order Passeriformes; family Sylviidae; genus Cettia; species Cettia cetti. The sequence goes on along the minus strand of VZUI01097569.1, from coordinate 23,491 downwards.
GCGTGGGGGGGGAGGGGGACACAGAGGGACCCGTCACCATGACAACGTCCTCGGTGCCCCCGCCCCGTCCCCGTGTTAACGTTAAGACCGTTAACCCTGGAGCTCTCAGCACCGCGAGGGATGCTGTGGGACCACGTCCGCGACGTGAAGGGCGGACAGCCCCGCCATCGCAGCGCTTATCCCATCCCACCGCACTCCCAGTGTCCCGCCGGGACCGTGGCGGGAGCTCTCGGTCCCCGCCGCACCGCCCGTCCCGTCGGGGCCCGCAGGTGCGCTCCCGAGCTCGATCTCTCGGCCGGCGACTGCTCCGGCCTTGCTCGGGGATCGCTTAGTGCTGCCTTCCCGCCTCCACGTGCGCCACAGCCATGGCGGCCCCCGTGCGGGCCGGGAGCGCGGCCCCGGTGCCCGCCAAAGGTGGGCTGGGACCGGCTCCGCGCGGGGCTCCCGGTGCCCCCGGTGCCGCTACCGGCCGCTGTTTTGATTGCCTCGACGGGGGAGGCCGGGACGGTGGCGCCGCCACCTCCCGCCACCGGCCCGGCCACCCCCGCCGCCGGCCCGGCCCAGCTGGCCCTTTGTCGGTTGTCCCGTGGGCCGTGCGGGGAGGGTTTGGTGGCTCGTGAGCGCCGGTGTTGGGCTGGAAATAGTGAATAATCCCCCTGCTGTCACTCCCCCGCTGCACTCTGGCATCGCCGAGATGTAGGGGGGCGGCTGCTGTCGGGGGGCGGCTTCGGGATGAGGCTCCCGGGGATGGATCGCCCGGCGCTGTGTGGCTTTTTCCCGGTGGGATAACGGGATCCCCTTGCTGGGGAGCAGGGCTGCATTAGGGTGTCGCTGTGATGCTGGCCCATGAGCCCTGAGGGGCTGTGCGTGCTGTCCCCTCGTGGGCACAGCCAGCTGCTCTCATAGGGTTTCACATAGTTTCCATAGCTTTTAGCTTTCTGGGCTAAAAATACCCTTCTTGTTCCCCCAAAAAGCGCTAGCAGGCTGCCCCCCAGCGTGAAGGGCAGGACCCCCGCCCGTTTTCCCGCTTGTCCCGAGGGGTTTGAGCACAGCGACCCTTCTCCCGCCTGAGCCAAGGATCGGCGTGGGGACAGCGGGGCTGCTGCTGCGGGGGGCCCGCGGGGTGCGGGGTGCGCTGCCCTCGGCGGCTCCTTCAGGTCCCCCCGTTTGCCCCACAGCCCGAGCGCGGCACGTGGCCCAGCAGATCCCCGAGGAGATCCTGGGGAACGCGGAGCTGCGGGAGGCGGCCGAGGCCCTGCCCCCCAACTACAACTTCGAGATCCCCAAGACCATCTGGCGCATCCGGCAGGCTCGGGCCAGGAAGGGTGAGCGCTGAGCCGGGGGGATGAGCGGTTTTGGGGCTGGTTTGTGCTGCTGGGACCCCCGTGGGGCAGGTGAGGCTGGGGCAGGGGTGGGGCCGGGCTGCTGCTGTGCCCCCGGTGTGTTTAGGCTCTGTCTTGGCGAGTTCTCCTTCTCTCGAGGGGGGCTAATAGATCTGTATCTCTGGATTATAATCACATTGGACAGGACAGGTTGAGCTGCGCGGACCTGTCAGCCTGGAGATGTGTCTGGGATGCTGGCCAGGTCCCTGCTGTGCTCCTCTTGCCTCTCTCCTCTCTCCCAGCGCTTTCCTGACACGCTGCTGGGGCCGGGAAGGAGGAGCTCCACAACACCGGGGAGGGCTGGCAGGGAGCTGGGCTGTGCTGCTCTCTGCTCTGAGCCTTCCTCAGAGGATTGTGCGGCCCCAGAGGAGCGGGGAGTGATTGTGGAGGCTTCAGGAGTGGTGCCAGGGCTTTCCCTGCACAGCCTGTGCATCCCACTGAGCAATATGTGATCAGCTACGGGGAGCAGGGCACGCAGCCTCCCCCTCCACCCGCGGGTGTCACCAGCGTCCCCACCCTGACTTCACGTGCACAGAGCCAGCTTTGAACTGCTTTCTATCCACCTGGGAGTGTGTCTGCCTGCTGCCACCGAGCTGGCAGAGCTGGCAGGTGTCACGGGGGACGTTGTGGAAGCTGAGCTGCTCGCGGCTGTGGTGCTGAAGGGCCGGAGGGCGAGGAGCTGTCCGGGTGAGGAGCTGTCCGCCCCATCCCGGCTGTGCCGTGGGAGTCAGGGCTGGCTGTGTCCCATCAGGACACGCCGAGGCCGCCCAGCCGTGCTGCTCTGGCTTTCCTTGCTGTGTTTTTGCTGCTTGGCACCTCCTAATTAAATGTAAATATGCGGCTGGGATTTAGGCTTCCGAGCTGGGAGCGGAGCCCATCAGCCAGCCAGCCGTGCTGGGATTTAAAAATCTGCGTGTGCAGAGACCAGCCAGGGGCTCGTTGCTGGGGGAACGCAGCCTCCCACAGGGTTGCAGCCAGCCCTGCCTGTGCCCTGCCTGCTGTGGGGTTTGGGGGGGTTGGGGAGCACCCCCTTTCCCCGCTGTGCTGGGAGGGTGGGGAGTGACCCAGCTGCCTCCTGCCAGCCCCCTGTTTGCAGATCTGGGGTGAAGGGCAGCCCCAGGTGGGCCAAAATGGTCTCAGATGGGCTGGGGGATGCTGGGACACGGAGCCCTGATCCCTGCCAGGTCAGGCAGGAGCTGGCAGAGCATGTGCAGCTTTCCTTGGGCCCTGTGGGTTGGAACAGGATGGGATCGGCCTAATTTGAGCCAGGCCTTTGTAGAGCTCCACACTGGGCAGCAGGCTGGGCCTGGCAGCAGGGGGGTTTTGTTGGAGGGGAATCTGGAGAGAGTGTTTGGATAGATAGCATGGAAGCTGGGATATCTTAGTGTGACTGGGAGGTGAAACAACAACAGGATTAATGGGGCCTCCTCCATTCACCTCCTCCATCATGGTCCCTGCTCCTCCCCACCATCCTGTGGGGGGCTCCTGGCTGTACCCCAGGCACTGGGCAGGCCACTGGCCTTTGGAGGAAGAGGGATTGTTCTGAGCTGTGAGGAGGGAGCAAATGAGGAAACGTAATTTGTTGTTGAGTAAATTCCTGCAAGGCACAATGCTGTGGCTGTTCCTGGCCACCCTCCTCTCCTGAAATGGAGAGAGACGCTGGGAGGGGGGAGTGCAGAGGGACAGTGAGGATGATCAAAGGTTTGGAGCAGCTTCTGTATAAGGAGAGATTAAATAGATTTAGATCCTTTAGCTGGAAAAGAGGTGAACGAAGGGGGATATGATAGGGATGTAGAATTGTGAATGATGTGGAGAGGCTGAACAGGGGATGATTATTCACTGTTCTTGTACCAGGAGAAGCAGGGGCACGCGTTTACATTATTGGGAGCAGGTTTAAAATAAACAGAAGAAAGTACCTTTTGCTGTGCAGCACATAATTAAAATCTGGAAGTCATTACTGCGGGAAGTGGGAGAGACCAGCAGTGTCAGCAGGTTCAGAGAGGGATGAGGTGTGTGCACAGGGAGAGTGGATAGGGCCCAAGGCAGGACAGTCTGCACCCCAGCTGCCAGAGCCACACAGATTTTTGGCCAGCACCTGGCTGGTTCGGTGAGGGTGGTTTGTGGCTGCACCTTGAGCTGGTCCCTGCTTCAGGATGTCCCTCCCAGCCTCTCCTAACCCCGTGGCTGTTTCTCTTCCCAGTGGCCCTGCAGATGCCAGAAGGTCTCCTCATGTTTGCCTGCACCATCGCCGACATCATCGAGCGGTAAGACCACGGCTTTTCCCTGCTTCCCTGCTGGGCTCCGGGGCTGGCCAGGGCATGGGGAATATTGCTGGGGATGGGTTGGCCGCTGGGCAGGATGAATCCCAGGGCTGTGGATGAGGAGGTGCCTTCGTGGTGCCTGGCTGGGCACAGCTGGGCAGCCCTGCGGCAGGTCACAGGGACAAGGAGCGGCACGGTGCCAGCCCAGCCCTCGCTGCTTGGCTTCTCCTCCCCTCTGCACCGTGCCGGGAGCTGCTGACGGGCTCAGCATGCCGGGGTCCCCGCTGGAGCCGGGGAGCAGCCGTGTTAACGACCGTGTTAACGACCGGCTGACGCCAGCCCGGTGCCCGCGGTGCCCGCCCGCTCACCACGGCAGCGCAGCCCGGGGAGGGCCGGCAGCGGGGCCAGCGCTGCGGCACGGACACATCCTCCTCCCCCGTGGCCCCGTCCTGCCTCTGCAGCCACGCTGCCCGGCACGGGGATGCGCAGGAGCAGCCTTGCTGCGCCTGGGGAAGCTTGAGGCCACGGTGGTGGCACGGAAAGGGTCACTCCTGCTGGGTGACCCCTTAGCCGCGGTTCCTCTCTTGATTTTTCTGTGCCGCTTGAGAGGCGAGGCTGAGGCACTGGAGGATAGTTGGGCTGTGCAGTGACAGTGGATGCAGGCACCTTGCAGAAATTAGCCGTGATCTCTTTCCTGCCGAGCGTGTCTGCCTTCCTCCCCACCCACCGCAGCCCCTCTCTGTTTTAGCACAATGAATTAGTGCTAATAGCGCTTGGTGCCTCTTCTGCCATCGGGGTCGTGGCGCTCATTAGCAGCTGCCTCGCTGCCGTGCTGGGTGGGAAGGCAGCCGTGCCCTCGGGCTTTGTCCCCGCTCTGCCATCGTCTCCCCCGCGGGGACAGCCCCGCACCCCGTGGGAAGGCGGGCGCGGGCAGGGGAGGGGCGCGGGGGGCAGGGGATGGGTGCGAGTGTGGGCAGCTCCGCGTGGGTTTGTCCCTTTAAGTGGAGCTGCCTCCTCTCCGGCTTTGGCACCCAGCCGCTTTCATGTCTCCGACTTCAAAGGCGGCGGATTAAGGGGCTCTTTTATCTGAATGAAACCTTAAGCCCCACTTCCCGGTGGATGGTGGATTCCAGGGTGCTGAATGCCAGGGTGCCGGTGGAGTCTGGGGTGCCAGCATCCTTGCTGGACTGGCCCTCGTTCCTGGGGGTGCTCCACAGGGCTGGTGAGGGGTGCTGGTGGGAGGTGGGTGCTGCGTGGGTGGAGGTGCCCAGCCAAGGGAGGGCACATAGGGGCACTGATGGGATGGCTTCAAAGCTGAGCGGGAGGGCTCTATCCTTCCCTCACTGCCACCGTGCAGCAGCCAGAGACATCCCGCTGCCACTCCCTTACTGGGAGCACTGGGTGCCCATCCGTGACCCTGGCAGGGGATTGTGGCTGTTCTGGGGACCAGCAGTGCCAGGCAGGGGATGGTGGCTGTGGGCAGGAGGGAGCCCAGCCCCGTGTCCGCTCTCTCGGGGGCACACTGGGGACCCGGTTACAGTGCTGGAGGTGAGGTGTGAATCGGCAGGTGGCCTCGTTAGTTCCTGCCTCTTCCTGCTATTAATATTCATGGCCAGCATTAATGTGGAATCGCTGCTGGCCGCCCGCTCCTGCTGGCCCTCCTCACCCAATGCTGGGGCCGGATGAGCCTCCGACGTGACAGGAATAGCTGCAGCTGTGTGCTCTGGCTGCCGTGGCCAGGCTGGGGACAGGGGCTTGGGGTTCCATCAGCCCTGGGCTGGTGTTCCCTTCCTCCTGGTGACAGAGAGGATGTGAGGGCTGAGCGTGACAGGAATACCTGTGTGCCCACGGGGGCCATTGCTCAGCGAGCAGCCCCTTTCCCCAGCCCATCCCCACAGCCTCCTGCCCTGTCCTTGCTGGTGGGAGTTTGGGGAGCGAGTTCCCCCCTCCCCTGCATTCTCTGCTGGCTGCAGAGCCATGCCCGGGGCTGGTGCCCCCTGGGGTGACAGTGCCCACCCCTGTGTGTTTGGCTTGAACTGGAGCCGTGTCAGCTGCCACTCAGATGGAATATTTATCCCTTCTACTGGAGCTGCCTTTTAATAGAATATTTGTGCCGTGGCCTGGTGGTGCTGGGGAGAGCCGAGAGCAGGGATGTGGCTCACTCCCCCGCATCACAGGCGCCTTGCTCGCTCTGCGTCTGTCTGTCCCCGTGCAGTGGGATGGCAGTGTCACCACGTCCCTGGGAGTGAGCAGGCCTCCGGGGAGCTCCGTGGAGTAAGGAGGGGAGGGGGCGGCCAGGTGGGGCCCGTCTGAGCTTCCCAGCGTTGCTCTGGCGCTTGCCGAGCCCCGAGGGGCTGCGGGGATGAAGATGTAGCCGAAGCATCACAGCAGCCGCCGCCGGAAAGGCCGGTGGGGTTCTTAGCCTGGAGCCTTTGAAATCGAGAGCACACTCGAAGCATTGACCGGTGTGAGGCCACTTAATTACCGCTAATAGGTTTGTCATTGTCAAAGCTGTGCCGGGGCGAGCGGCCCGGCTGCGGGGGGGCGGCGGGGCCGGGGTCTGCGCGCTGCCGGCGCCGCATCACGACGCTCCCGCCCCGCGGCACCTTCCAAATTGGCTCCATTTGTCACGGCTGATGTAATTCGGCAGAGGGGAACTCGTGCTGGGGGGGCGGCAGCGTGGGGGGAGCTCGGACCGCAGCTCAGGGAGGGGCAGCCCCGCAGCCCACCCGCTGTCGTGCCGGGGAGGTGGCAGTCGTGTCCCCCTGCAGCAGCAGCTTGCAGCTGGGGGCTGTGCAGCCAGGAGCGGACCCCTGCCCCCCTCCCTGCCGGGCTGGAGCAGACGGATCAGCTGGGCTCTCAGCTGGGCTTTTGATTCCGTGTTAATAAAGTCGGCTGTCAGGCTTCGCAGCTGCTAATCCCTCTGTCTTCCCGTGCCACGCCGGGGTGAGAGGCTCCTGCTAATCAGCCAGGCGTGGTGGCAGGGATGGGCAATGGCAGGGGGGCCAGGGGTGTCCTGATGCCTGCACAGGCTGCCCTGCCACACCTTTAAACACCTCCAATGGCTTTTGAGGACCACGCCAGGCGGTGCTGGAGGTGTGCAGATTGTTGTAGCCTGGTGACTCAGGAGTGTATGGGGACTTTTTTTGGAGTGACAGCGGGTCCTGGTTGAACAATAAAGAGTTAAACATCTGTGGGCACAGCACAACAGCTGTAGCTTGAAATACCCCACTATGGCCAGGACAAAACAGGCCCTGATGGCCGGTGTGCCTCCCAGTCCCCAGTGCCATGGCTGGTGTGCCCAGCAAGTTCCCAGTGCCAGCAGCACCAGGTCCCTTGGCCAGGCGGGTCTGCCGTGTGGCACGGAGCAGTGTGGCACTGAATGCTGTGATGAAACTGGCAGCATCACCAGGAGGTCCCAAAAGGCCACCCTGGGACACTAACCCAGATCAGGATCTGGCCTCAGCTGCCCAGTGCCTTGGTTCTGCCGGCCAGCTCTGCCTTCCCTTCTCCCCTCTAAGCACAACCTGGAGGCGCTGGCAGCGGGTGCACGCTGTGCAGGGGAATTTAATCACTGTCATTAACCACACAACAGCATCATTAGGAGGAATGAAGTTCTCACTTCATTGGAGATGTTCAAAACCTTCTGCCCGGGTGGTGGCTGCTCCAGGGGAATTGTGCTGGGGGAATGTGTGGGGTCTATAGGGCTGTCACCTCCCGGGGCTGGCATGTGCCAGCACGGGTCTGGTGCCCACCACCAGGTGCCCCATGCCACCTCCTTGTATCCCACAGAGCTCTGTGACCTGGCCATTGTGAAGAGGGGACAGGCACCATCCAGACACAGGATGGTCATGGTGGCTTTACAACCAACGTGCATTGGCCCTTGGTTTGCCTTATTTTGGGATTTTTTTGCTGCTACAGGACCAGCAAAGCTGGGGTGCCCTGGGACATGCCCCTTGAGAGGTGGTGTTTGCCCTGCCACCTCTAGGGAGGACAGAGTGGGATGTCCCTCAGGGGAGGGGACCCAGCTGGAGGTGGTTCCTCCTGGGGGGCTGTGGGGACACCCACCTCTCCCCATCGTGCCCCGCTTGCAGAAGCTCTGTGGGGCCCCATCATTGCCCAGCTGCAGCCAGCACCAATTGCAATAAAATTGCAAACTCATTATTTTAATTACGTGCAGCCTTCCTGTGCTAATGAAGTTGGGAGTCTGGTAATGGGGTTTGGTGATGGGCTTCTCCACTAATTAAGTGCACTGTTCTCGGCCAGGGCTGGGCTCAGCCCCCACAGCCCAGGACAGCAGCACCCACGGGTGTCCTGGGACACTCTGGGCTTGGGCACAGGGCAGGCAGTGGGCGTGGAGTTTGTGGGGTGATTGTGGGGTATTTGAAGGGCCACATGCAGGTGAGGCAGGTGGCTGTGAGGCAAGGGGCAGTCTGCACCACGTCCCTGTTTCCAGCACAACATGCAGGCACCCTGGCATCCCAGTGCTGGCTCCATCCTCCCGTAGCACAGGGGGGGCCAGGACTTGCCACTCTCAGCCCAGTCCCCTCAATCCCCTCCCCACCAAGGACTGGTGGACACACAGGGGCTGAGGACTCGTCCCTGCTGGGGAGAGCAGCTCTGCCTCATGGCTTGAGGACCAGCACTGTATCATTCACACACTGCCAAGGGACCTTGCGCTCCTGCCAGCAGCAAATGCTCTCATTCATTTTTCGAGGGGCTGGGATAAATCAGGGCTGCTCCAGCCAAGTGCCAGTGCTCAGGTGACAGGGACTGGCTACCCCGTGCTTGGAGACATGCAGGCCCCGTGTGTGTATGTCTCTGACCCAGCATTTTCAGCCCCAAAACTTGTCCCTGGATTGCTGCTGCCTCCATCCTGCACTGGGGAGCAGGCCTGGGGGTCCCAGCTGGGATTGGGGCCGGGACCTGGCCCGCCCTGGAGCACATCCTGCCAGTGCTGAGCATGGTGCTTTATAAATGGGATTTTGGGAGCCATCTGTTTAAAGGAGCAGATAATGAATTAGGGGGAGATGAGAAAAAATGCTAAGGCCAGGCGGTTTTTCAGAATGAGCCGGGGTTTGCGGGACGTAAAAGATGAATAACCTCCCCACGTGTTCAATATTCATGAGCTCCCAGCTGTAATGAGCATCTCAGCGCTGGGTGGGGACATCCCTGTCACCACTGCCAGCACGCTGCTGGGACCCACCCGTGGCTGTGACAACTTCCAGGGACACAAAACACTGACAAGGATGATGCTGTGGTCGCCCCTTGCCCACGTCCTGGTCCAGGCTGGTTGGTGAGCAGCTCCCCAGCCCTCATCAGAGGCAGGTGGCTGCTAATTGACATTTCCTTCCTCTGTAGTTTGATGAAAGACTCTGGCGACACCGAACTGATTAAAACATCAAGGGGAGGCCCTGGCGCTTGCCTTTGATTTGTCTCAGGAGATGATTACGGCTCTGCTCGATTGTCCAGCCCAGCCAGAGCGGCTGATCCCGGTGTGTGCCTTCCTGGAGCCCCCCCTGCAGCACCAGCAGGCTCCTGGCCTTGCCAGCACCACTGGGTTCCCTCTTCAGTGGGCACCATCCTGTGGCCTCTTTGCTCACCTGTGACTCCACTCCCTGCAGCCACAGGAGGAACCTTGCCCATGGCCAGCGCGGGGCTCAGCCTCATCTCTCCTGCCCAGCTGCAGCCCCATACACCAGGCAGGGCCACGGGCACCTCTGCCCTCCTCCTTCCACCGTTGCTATTTCACTTTCTTGCTCTTCACCCCCAGGGACTTTCTCTGGGGTTTGGGCCAATTTGCATACATTTTAATCTATAAAAAATTAAGCGGCGCTGGCTGCCGCTCTGAGTCAGACCTCCCCATCCTGAATCTTAAGGAGCTGAATAATTTTCCACTTTTGCTGAGATGTGTGGAGTCTGATTCATGTTCATCTCATCACCTCTCATTAGAGGAGGGGGCTGGGGGCTCGGAAGGGTGGGAAGAGCCTTCTGGAACCTTCACTGGCAGCCCCCAGCCCCACGGTGTGGCCACGTGGGCAGTGGAGGAGCCATCCTCCCATCCAGGCCACGCTGGCCGTCAGGAATGGCGGGATTTGGGTGCTGGCAGGATCCAGCCCATCTTCTGACGCTCCCCAACCCTTGCAGAGTGGGAGCTGCCCAGGCTGGACTCGAGAGGTGAGGATGGCTGTGCGCCCTCCTCGGGGATGCTGCAGCATTGCTGCTGCCCTGTCCCCCTCCCCGGGCGCTGAGGGATGGTCTGGAGCTGTTAATATTCAGCACGCTCCGCCATTTCTCCACCTTCTGCCATCTGCCCAGCTCTGCCCACCATTTCTATTCTTGCCGCCGACGTAACGCTCCCTGCCTGGCGCTTGGGGGGACCCTGGCCCCCAGCCAGCAATGGGTGCTGCAGGGGGTGACGCTGTGCCAAGGTCCCCTCCCTCCCTGGTCCCCTGTGCCAGCTGCAGGGGGGACCCCACTGGCACCGAGCTGCAGCGGGGCCTCCAGTAAATAAGGAATTAGCATCTGGTTTAAGCAGCCCCTCCAGGCACGGGGCTTTGTCATGGCAATACCTGCTCTCATCCTGCTGCCGCCGCTCCCTGGGAAGGCAGCCAAGCTAATAATCCCCCAAAATGGTGCAATAAATAGCCACAAAAGTGGTACCTCTGAATCATGTCAGAGCCCTGGCTTTGCTGTTCGGTGCTGGTGTGTGCCCCTTCACCCTCAGGCTGGCAGGTGCCAGGTGGGTTTGGGCTGGAGCACTGGGGACAGCACTAGTTTGGCACTTCCCAAGTGCCACTTCACCACCAGCTCTTCTGGAGGTCACCCAGCTTGGCCAATCTGGCATCCAGGAGTGACACAGCCAGGTGCAGATTGGATTCACAGGCTCACACAGTGCCCAGGCATGGGATCATGGTGGCTTGGCTGGCACTGCGAGGGATGCCAGGACAGCTGCTCTGCCCATCCTGGTGGCTGCAATCCCCAGGGCTGGCTGGTGGAAGCGGTGTCACCACGCTGTGCCGGGTCTCCCTCTGCTGCTCTCCCTGCTGGAGCATTAGGAATCTGGCAGCGTATTGTTTGATGAGTGGATAATCCGCTGAATTGCAAACAGCTTTACCCAATTGAAGAGGCGGATTACCGCTCTCCAGCTTAATCATGTTGACATCTCGGAGAGTAGCCAGTGCTTGTCCTCCTCGGCGCGTGGCTCGGTGGAACCCCGGGTCCCCCGTAGTGACATGCCCCGGGGCTGGGGGACAGAACCTGTGGTGACACAGCTGTGACCCTCGGTGCTGTGCCTTCCCGCAGATTCACGGGTGCAGAGGCGGTGGTGATGGGTGACGTGACCTACGGCGCCTGCTGCGTGGACGACTACACGGCCCGGGCCCTGGGTGCCGACTTCCTGGTGCACTATGGACACAGTTGTCTGAGTAGGTGACACTTGGGTCCCGGGGTGCTGCTGGGGTGGCCGTGTGTGGCACTGTGGAGGCTGTGCCGCTGTCACCGTGCCACGCCGAGCAGCTCCACACCCCTCTCAACGCCAGCTCGGAGGCTTTGTGCCAAAGGCTAATCCCTTCCCAAAGGGCTTTCTGTTCTCCAGCTCCAGCTGCTGGCTTTGGATGGGGCCAGGCTGGCTGGGTGGCTGCTCCTGGGCAGGAATTCGGGCGCAGCAGGGCGTGCTCATCCTGCTCAGCTGCTGCAGCAGCTCACGGATCCAGCCTCGTCCCCAAGAGCCCGGCAGCAAGGCCGTGGCTTGGCAGGACCCCGCTGGCCCAGGAGCTGCCAGGGGGGATGAGGCTGCCCTTGCCCCCCTCCTGGCCTCGCTGGAGTGCTGAGGGAGGGAATGATGGCAGAGGAGAGCGAGGGCCTGGGGGTCCCGCTGGCCCCGGGGCCGGGCAAGGCAGCTTTGTGGGTACAGTGCAGGCTGGGTGGGGAAGGGAGGAGGAGGCTGTGTGCTCCCCAGGCGGACAGTACTCTGGATCCAGTTGCCATGGAAACTGCGCTGCTGTCCCAGATGCTGCTAACTTTGAAGTCCACCCAGGATGGAATCAGCCCAAAAATAACAATAAGACGCTCCGGGTTTTAAGGTGGATCTGCAGAATTGCCATAATGAGTAGGAGGTGTGTGCATCCCTGCTGCTGCCACGTTCCCAGCACCTGGCAGCCCTCCTGGACGTTTATGGGGCCCTATAAATGGGTTTGAAGAATTGCATCAGGCTCTGTGTGAAATACTGAGTCCCTAGTTGAGAACTCTGTCCTGAAAGCCACGTTGGTGTGAGCATTCATGGTGATAAATATGTGTGCTAGGTGCTTTGTTACAGAAGGAGGGTTATGGGCACCACTGGAACAGCGAGAATAAAACTCCTGGTTTGTAGCCTGCTGCTCATGAATGAACAGTGGGAAGGGGAGGAAGGGGCTGTATCCATCAGGCTGCTCCAGAGAATGAGAGTCACATCAGCTGGAGCTGCTCCCTGCAGGGACAGGCAGGCACTGCCAGGCTGACTGTCACCAGCCCAGCTGCCATCTGATGCCCGTGGCCTTGTCACCCTTGCCTGCTCTGGGTTAGGTGGGTGACAGGGCACAGTTGGGTGGGTGACAGGGCACCCTGGGTTACCCACAGGCTGCTGTGAGGATGCTGAGCTCCTTTTGAGCTGCTCACAGTAATCCTGTCAACCAGGGTGGCCAGTGGTGAGGCACACAGATGCTTCCTGCTCCCTCCCAGTCCCACGTGCCCCACAGGAGGGAGTAATTTGCACTTAATTGTGATCAGGCGAAGAGCACCAAAATGGGAAGTGAATGCGGAGCTGCAGATCGATGTGGACTCTGTGTACTTTAATTATTCACTTAATCGTGGTGACAAAGGCTTCTTAGCACCAGGGGTAATTAGATTTGTGTTCATTGATTCCCCAGGCTGCCATTATCTGGAGAGAAACGAGCGGGTGCTCTCTGTGGCTCCCATCTGCACCCCCTGCCCTGAGTGCCAGCACAGGCTGAGGGGTGGCACAGCCCACCCTGCCTATGCCAGGGCAGCTTGGGGCACAGGGAGCCCCACCAACATGCTTTATCCCCCAGCTGCAGGCAGCAACAGCCTGGGGCTCGCTGGAGCCCTGGGTGTACCCCACACTCAGACCCTGTCTCTTCCCATCACCAGTTCCCATCGACCCCACAAAGGGGCTGAAGATGCTCTATGTGTTCGTGGACATAAAGATCGATGCATCGCATTTTCTTGAGACCATTCGCTTCAACTTCACAGCAGGCACCTCCCTGGCCCTGGTCAGCACCATCCAGTTTGTCTCCACGGTGCAGGTGAGATGCAAATCCCTGGCTTTCGTCTCCCCCTGAGTTTTCCCCTGGCTCAGCCCTTTCCCGTCCCGCCCCGCAGTGGGAGCGGCTGCCCCGGGGTGCTGGTGGAGCTGGTTCCCCTCTGACGAGCCTCTGCAATAACGTGCTGCTGCCATAATGTTGATCAAGTACTTTATAATAACTCTGATCAATGTTTCATGGCGGCACCCCTCCCCAGCTCCCCCGGGAGCTGCTCTGGAAATGTCAGGGCAGGCTGTGGAGCACTTGGCATTTTGATGCAGTGCCGGCAGCGGCCGGGGAAGCTCCGGCGGGTCTGTCTGTCTGCCCCTGAACGGCCGGCTGGGCAGGACAGGAGGAGATGAATGAGCCTCTTGAGCCGTGTCTATCTAAACACGGGGCTATCCAAGCGTTAAGCCTTTTCCCTTGTCTTTTAATTGATACGTTGGTTGAGCCTGGCTGAGCATCCCGGCTGCGCGGGGCCGTTCCCGGTGCCGCCCCGAGCGGGCTGTTCCCCTCCGCTGGGTCACAACAGCTGGGACTGCCAGCACCGGGGTGTCCCCGAGGGCCCTCAGCCACCCTTTGTGCCCTGGGCTGTCGCTGCTGACCCCACGTCTCCCACAGGCAGTGTCACAGGAGCTGCGCTCCCAGTACAAGGTGTGTGTGCCCCAGTGTAAGCCGCTGTCCCCGGGAGAGATCCTGGGCTGTACCTCACCCCGGCTGGCTCAGGACACAGATGCCATTGTGTGAGTACCCGGGGTCCTTCAGCACCCTCCTGCCTGGCCTCGACTTGCCATCCTTCCTGCACCCCCTGCCTGGTTCTGTGCAATTTTGGGGGGTGGTGAGGGACATGCACAGGCTGGGATGGGCCCCCTTCAGCTCCTCACGCTGCTTTAAGTGGCATGTGCTTGTAGCACAGAGGAAATAATTGAGTCGTATATCAGAATAGATAATAGATGGAAGGGCGGGTGGATAATTGGAAAAGACAAATGGCCGGGGCCCAACATCACAGCAACATTAATTTTATTTAAGGACAGCAAATTAGAGGGAGCACTTCGCTTCCTATCACCTAATTATTTTAGGTAATGGAAATGCTTAATGTACTGTGAATACAGTGTGCTGCAGAATAAATAAATACAAGGACCCCACACTTGGGGGGAGCTGGGGAGCCCAAGTGTGGGTTTGGGCCCTGCTGAGCTCCTTCTTGCCCACGCTCCTGGGAGCCAGCAGCACCGGTGCCTTTTCAAGCATGGCCGTGCAGGGAGCTGGGCTCCACATTGCTGGGCACGTGGTCAGGGGGAGCTCTGGATCCATCCTGAACCGCTTTCCATCTCTCCAAGGACATTGGGAGCAGGCAGGGTCAGGCAGGCTGGCACTGCATGGGTGAGAGTGGGTCCTTTCAGCTGGCAGAGGAGCAGCAGTGCGGTACCAACCTGCGCAGGTGCACTTAGCCTTACCTGCGTCCTCCCTGCGTTCTTATTTTCTTCTTTGCACCGTCTCTGGGGCTAACTTTTGCAGACAAATTAGCTTTGATCTCCCAAAATGTCATTCTCCAATTAAGGGCAAAATCTAGTCAAGTTTTACGTCTGAATTCATTTTCCAAGCCCTCACTCCATTAGGGCAGCTGAATGAAAGGCTTTGAAATGTAATTGCTGACTGGAAATCCGATTAGAAATGGAAGCAGCAACGTCTAGAACCAGCCATTGAGATGGAGCAGCTCCCAGCCACCCCGTGCTGCTGTGAGCACCCTTCTTTTCTCTGAGCGTGGCTGCCTCTCCAACCCTGCCGTGCCAGCGAGCCCTGGCCGTGCCTGCTGCCCCTGGGTCCCAGCACAGGAACTTGGATTCCTGGCATCTCCACTGTGCTGCAGTTTGGGAAACCAGTGGACACGTGGATGGGGTGCTGCTGTTTCCCAGTGCCATAGCTCTCCCTCCCTTCCCCGCAGGTATTTGGGTGACGGGCGCTTCCACCTGGAGTCCATCATGATTGCCAACCCAGGGATTCCTGCATACAGGTACAGCACCCACTCCACTCCCGTGGCAGGGAGCACCCTGTCTGTCCCCATGTGCACCCCAGGAGCACCCCAGGGCTGGGCAAGCAGCTGCCAGCAGCAGGCACGGGCAGGTGAGATGCCACAGGGGTGGGTGAGGAGTGCTTGGGAGGAGATGAACGCCAGCCATTTACTCTGGCTGAATATAAACATTTTGACAAGTACCTGTGAAAGCTCGTGGAGGTGCAGCCATTAAAGCCCGGCTGCTGCAGGCAGAGGCCATAAAGCGCGATGATGAGGCCGCTGAAAGCAGATGAAATATCAGGAGTGAAAGGCTGGGCCCATTTGGTGGAATCTGAATTTCCTAGTAGGTCGTTTGTTACGAACGGGAGGCGCACGTCAGGTTTATGGCGCTGGTGAAGCTGCCGAAACCCGAGTGGGATTTGATTAAAATTCTCCTCGTCAAACAAAGCAACAAATCAAAGAATTCTTCATAATTGATGAGCCAGGATGGGGGGAAGCCGAGTGTGAAGCTGAGCATGGAGTCGAGGCTGTGCTGGGCGTTGGGGTGCTGTGGTGGGACACTTGTCCCTATCCCTGTCCTTGTCCCCTAACGAGCCGGCTGGGTCCTACATCAGCCAGGAGGACAGATGCTGTGGGAGGCAATTAGTGCTAATGAGGGACGGGCATCACTGGGAGGAGGGCAGGTGATGGAGCACGTGTGAGCCTGGCTGTGCTTTGCAGGTACGATCCCTACAGCAAAGTGTTCTCACAGGAGCACTACAGCCACGAGCGCATGCACCGCGCCCGGCAGGACGCCATCCGCACTGCCACCCGTGCCCGCTGCTGGGGACTCATCCTGGGCACGCTGGGACGTCAGGGCTCCCCCAGCATCCTACAGGTACCAGCAGCCTCCACAATGTCCCCAGCGGGCACCAGGCACTGCTGTTGGGTGGGGGGAAGGATTGGTGAGCGATGGCACCGTCGCCGTCCTCGCTGCCAGGGGGAGCGTGGATGTGGCACCGTTGGCAACCCATCAGTGGCCACTGGCCCCGGTCTGTGTGGGCAATTAGCAGCAGATGAGGGAGGCTGGGCAAGGGCTCATTAAACCCGTTCCTGGGGAGAGCTGGCCAGTCTTGGAGAAACACCCCCCGCCCCCGCCCAGACAGCTCGGCAATTAATTGGCTGGGTTTGTTTTAATTGGATGAACTTCCGATCAGGTTCAGCATCCCTGCTCAGCTGCCGTGCTGGCTCTTTCTGCACCCTGGCTGGGTGAGGGGAGCAGGACAGCAGATCTCTACCCTCTGAACATGGTGGTCCTGCTGACACCCAGCAATTCTGGGGTAGCCACAGGTGAGGTTTGAGGCAGAGCAGGGCAGCAGGGTCCCAGCAGCTGCTCTTCCACAGCGGGCAGGACACGGGCACGGCCAGGGCTGGCTGGGCAGGGGGCGATTAGTGCTGCCTCTGGAGGACAAGGACATCTCTGGCCCCTCTCCTGCTCCTGCAAGCTCTGGCTGCAGCCAGCCCATGACAGGCGGGTGTCCCAGGGCAGGCAGCCGCTAACGAGAACAGATTGTTGTCATTGAGCAGTAATTACTTCATTAGGCTGAGGCACGTGCTGGGGAGAGCTGGGCACAAGCCGGAGCCATGGCCGCAGTCTGGCCTGTGACTGCCAAGGGGACACGGCTGTGGGGCAGAGCTGGAACACCTACAGAGGGTCTGGTGGCCAGGAAGGGGCTGTGGGCAGGACTTGGGGGGCTTGCTGGGGGACCCTAACCCTGCCGGGTGCCTTTTTCCCCTGCAGCACCTGGAGTTGCGTCTCCGTGCTCTGGGCCGGCCCTTCGTGCGCCTGCTGCTGTCTGAGATCTTCCCCAGCAAGTTAAAGCTCTTCCCAGAGGTGGATGTGTGAGTGTTGCTGAGCCCCCTCCAGCCCCAGGGTGTCCCATTCCTGTGCAATTCCTGCCTGGAGCTGTCCCTGACACATCTGCCCTGCTGTCACTGTGCATGGCTGTCCTTGCCAGGGTGGCACTGGCACAGTAAGGACATTCTGGGGGTCTGCTGTGGGGCTTCATTGTGGCTTGTTCTTCCCCAAGTGCTCATCCCCATTGTGGCATTTCCCCTCCAGGTGGGTGCAGGTAGCCTGTCCCCGGCTCTCCATCGACTGGGGAGAAGCCTTCAGCAAGCCACTGCTGACACCCTATGAGGTGAGCTCCTCTCTCTGTTTTTGGGGGGACAGTCCTGGCTTGGGGTGATGCACCAGAGCAGGCCTGGGGCTATCTCTGCACCCAGTGTCCCCTCCTCTCTCCATCTGCTCTGTGCACAGCCCAGGCATGCTGCTGGGATATCCAGTGTGAAACCAGTGGGATTCCCAGTGGCTCGGGCTTTGCCCCAGCACTGCCCTCCTCGGCACACCAGGCTGGATGCTGGGCCCTCTCCCAGCGCCACCAGCGCCCCCTCTGCAGGCACCGCTCGGGGACTCATCCCCGCTCCTCTCCGCAGGCTGCGGTGGCTCTGCAGGACATCGAGTGGCAGCAGCCTTATCCCATGGACTTCTACGCCAGCCAGTCCCTGGGGCCGTGGACGGTGAACCACGGTGGCACGCAGCCCCCGCGCCGCGGGCGGCCGGCACAGGTGGGCAGCGGGGCGTCACCGGGTCCCCGCTCCGTCCCTCGGGCCGGTGAGAGCACCGGGACGGGCTGAGCGCTCGGTGCCGCTCGATGCCGCGTACCAAAAGCGCCACCCCGTGGTGTCGTTGCCATCGAACAGTACCGGGAACACAGTGCCAGCCCGGCCCGGGGGAGGGACACGCGTTCCCCCAGCCCTGGTCGGGGTGAGCGCCTGCGGAGCCCCGCGGCTCCCCGGGAAAGGGGGGTTCCCTCCGCAGTGCCCCACGGGGCGCTGTGGGCTGAGCACGGACTGGCCCATCGCAGCTTCGGCTGGGGCTGGGACATCCCTGACCCTCCCTCTCCCTTCAGGGGAAGCCACCCGCGTCCCCTGCCCCGCCCGAGGGTGGCGAGCAGCCAAACACCGGGGACCCCGCAGCCTCGTGAGTGTCGCCCGCAGCTGCCGCACTCTGCGACCCGGCATGGGCAGCGACGGGGGCATCGCTGCTGCCGCCCACCAGGGTAAAGCACCACCGGGACCCCACTCTACCATCGCTGGAATGCATGGGGTCGCACCCCATAACTCAACAACACCACTGCCCGCAAAGACCGACCCCGGCCGTCCGCGGGGAGTTGCCCTTGCAGGACCAGGCCGTGCTGCGGCCCTGCCCGCGGCCGCCCCGATCGCACCGGGGGTCGCGTCCCGCCCATCGGGGCCGCCCCGTCCTCACCGGCCCCCCCCAGACCTCCCACCGCCAGGGGGCGCGCGTCTCCCCGCCCCGGCGCTCCGCTCGCGCTCTTCTCTGCGGCCAATCAGCGCGCAGCGTTTCGGCGGGAAGGCGGAAGTGGCGCTGCCGGGGGCGCGGCCATGGCGGAGGCGCGGCCGCTGCGGCTGCTGGCGCTGCACGGGTACCGGCAGAGCGCCCGCCGCCTCCGCCAGCGCACCGGCGCGCTCCGCAAGGCTCTGCGCGGCCGCGCCGAGCTGCTGGCCATCGACGCGCCGCACCCCTTGCCCGCCGCCGCTGAGGACGACCCCGACGGGGACGACCCGCCCCGCGGCTGGTGGTTCTCCGGGCCCGGCACGTTCGAGGCGGGCGAAGCGGCCGCGGCCCCGGCGGGGCTGGAGGAGTCTCTGTCGGCCGTGGCGGCGGCGCTGGCGGAGCACGGGCCCTTCGACGGGCTGCTGGGCTTCAGCCAGGGCGCGGCGCTGGCCGCCATGGTGTGCGCCCTGCGGGCCCGCGGCGACCCGCGCTTCCCGGTGGCCTTCGCCGTGCTTGTGGCCGGCTTCGCCAGCCGCGCCCCGGCACACGGACACTTCTACCGGGAGCCCATCGCCCTGCCCTCGCTGCACGTCGTGGGCGACACCGACGCCGTGATCGCGGCGCCCCTGAGCAGGGAGCTGGCTCAGTGCTTCGTGGAGCCCGTTGTGCTCACGCACCCCGGCGGGCACTTCATCCCCGCGGCTGCGGCGCAGAAGAAAGCCTACCTGGAATTCTTGGAACGCTTCTGCCCCGGGCAGGGCCAGGCCGAGCGCCCAGGGGCTGGGGAGGTTTGAGAATGGGCTCTGTAATAAAAAAAGGGCTCTGGTGAGCCACGTGCAGCCACCCATCCTGTGAAACATCACTGTTTCCGTGCCTGCAGAGGGACCAGAGAACAGCTCACTGCACATTCTGCTCTTCAGTGTTCACCCAGGCCAGGATAAATGGTTCTTTATCTCCCTTTTTTCCATATATATGTATATAAAGTTATATGTTATGTATATAACACGTATGGGATGTAACACTGAGGGCAGGAGGGTGACAGGGCTCTGTGTGCAAGGTGCTTTCAGAGACTCAAACACCTGCTCAAAATAAGAGTCCCTCAGGTCAGGCACAGGACGTGTCTGCAGAGCACAGAGCTCCTGCAGTTTTACACCCCAAAGACTCGTGGTTTTAATGCTTGTTAAGCCAAGCTTCCAGCTGGTCTGGGCCTGGAAAACCCTCTCATCCTTGGCAGTGCCAGGGCTGCTGTTTGTTTCAGGAATGAAAGGCTTGCTGGCTCGGCATAATGTGATGAATCTTCCCTGCACAAAGTGCTTCCATGAACAAGAAGAACTTGTCGCTGTTTGTGGCTCTGTGTTATCCAGAAGCACACCAAAATCTTTATTGCTGTAACAGTTGCAGGTGTCCTGCTCAGCTCCTGCCCAGCTCAGCTCTGGGCACCAGTCTCAGGAGAGGAGTGCTAGCAGAGCTCCTCTAACCACGGCTTTCCTTGGGGGTGTAGAGTTGCTAAAAGAGGGAAATTGGGTGAAAAATGTGAATTTTCCTCCTGCTTGAGCAGCGGGGCAGCGCAGTGTCAGCTCTGCCAGGGCCGGAGGACGCTGTGCTGCCGCAGCCCTCCCTGTGTTCACTCATCCTGGGGCTGCCGTGGGTTAAAGCAGCGCGGCAGGAGCGAGCAGCTCTCAGCCCCAGCGCGTTTTTAGCCCTGGTTTGCAGCGCGGGGCTGATGCTGGCAGGAGGATGTGGCTGTTTCCCTGCTCTTCCCCTGGGGGGGCTCGGGCAGTGCCCTTCACCTGGGCTGTGTCGGCACCCCTTGGTGACCGCATCGGGGACACCAGAGGCTGCTTTTTTGGGGCTGCACACCCGGCTGCAGCAGCGGCCGAACGCGGCCACCGGCTGTGACACGGCACCGGAGCCTTTTGTCCCGGCTCTGCCCCGGGCAGGGACGGCCGCGGCCGCGCTCGGCAGCCCCCGGTGGCTGTTGGAGCATCCCCGAGCTCCGCTTCCCGGCGCGGGGGAGGCACCGCAGCCTCGGCCGCACTGCGGCCCCGCAGCTCCCGGGCACAGCGAGGCACCGGCAGCTCCAGGAACGGGAGGAAGGGGAAGAAGCCCGGGCTGCGGTGAGTGAGCAGCACGGTCCCGGCTCTGCAGGCAGCTCCCTCGGGTGGGTCGGGGAGGGATGGGTGACCTGGGGTGCTGCAATGCCTGCCCCTTTCCCGGGATCTGCCGGGTAGCTGCTGTACCGGTGTCAATAAATGAATAAAAACAGATAAACGCGACCTTTGTCCGCAGGAGGTGCCCGTGTGAGCAGCGGAGGGAGGTCCTGCTTGGTGCCGGGGTGGTGGGAGGAGGGAGGCGGCTCCCGCGGCTGTCGCGGCGCGTCCACAGCGGACGGAGGGGCTTGCCATGGGAATCCTGCCCTCTCCTTTCCGCAGGCGAGCTGCCCTCGGGCTGGCGCCCGCCTCTCTGGCAGATCTGGGCTGTTCTTGGGATGCAGCCACACTCCTTGGCTGCCCGCAGAGGTGAGCCTGCAGACAAGACTGGCTGATGCCCCCCCACCCCTCACTCAGCTTGATGCTGGGGAGTTCTTTTCCATCACCCGGCGTGGCCCAGGGGAGTTGTTTTTTTCCCCCAAAACGGCGTGGGGCGGTTGCTGATCAGGGAGTGCTGGAGTGAGCCCGGGGTCTGGGTGGCAGCTGTGCCACTTGCCTGGGACAAGAGGGCCCTGGAAACGATCACCAGCGTCACCAGCAGCACCGGGAGCCTGGGTGTTTCGGCAGGGGGGATGTCACCCCTGTCCCCAGATGTGCCTTTCCATAGCCCAGTGCAGCCATTGGAGCCACCAGTGTGACCTCAGGGACAGGAAGGACGCTGGCTGGGGCCCTGCTTGTGAGGAGCCTGCTGTGGGCGGGCAGAGCTTTGCTGCCCTTCCCTGGGTGGGCAGAGCCCCCAGCCCTCTCCCAGCGTCCCAGGGAAGGCAGGAGGAGCCCGGCATGAGCAGAGAGGCTGCCAGTGCTGCTGCTTCCCTGCAGACTCCCGGCTGTTTGCTCACCTCTCCCCAGCTCCCCCTGTGCCGCTGCCACCTCGAGGTCACTGCCGCCCCGCCAGCCGCCCGCTCGGGGCACACCGGGCACGGGTAGGGCTTCCTGTGGGCAGCGCTGGAAAAAGCCACGTCCCGGCGAGCCTGGCGCCAGGGATGGCTCGTGCCAGGCTTTGAGCCTTCCTCATCTCACGCTCTTCCTCCTCTGTCCCTGCCGGCGTGGGGAGGGGGCGCTCCAGGAGGGTGCCGCGTTTCCCTGATGGTTTTACAGCACGGCTCCCCCCAAACCTGCCAAGCTCTGCCTGTGAAGTGGCGGTGGCACGGGCAGGGGACAGCCAGGACCGTCCCTGGGCCCCGCTGCTGGAGCAGGACCAAGCTGGTGGGAACAGCCCCCCCTTCCTGCTTCACTCGCAGAAGCTTCCAGTTGTGGCTGAGTCACTCCTGCTGTAGCTCCTTCTCTCTCCTTGTTTTGGATGGAAGTTTTCCATGGAAACCCACGCTGGGCCGGGCTGCAGGCTGGGATAAACACGGCTGAATCACAAAAGGCCGTTTCGCCAAGAGCTGTCAGATGGCAGCAGCAGCGTGTGGGGCCGGTGGGAACCTGCCCAGCCTTTGAGGGGGCAACAGCAGCACCTCTCCCTGCAGCCCCCCCGGACCCACCCTAAATCCCTGCGGTGCCAGGATGCCGCTTGGCAAAGCCAGGAGCGGGTGACGGGTTTTGTCTGTAAGTTTTCTGGGGCCACGTGCTTTCCCAGGGAAATCCCGTCTGGGAGAGTCCCTCGGGACCTTCGCTGCAGGCAGTGTCCACCCCAGTCCTCAGCTGCCAGGCTCTGTAGGGTCATGGCTTGCAGGAAGACCCTTCCCACCCTCCTGGCCGTGCACGGGGACGCTCTGCGAAGCCGCTGCGTGCGCTGTCGAGGCGAGGCAGCGTTTGTGCCGTGCCTGTGCCCCTCTGAGCACCATTCCAGCGTGGAAGAGGCCGTGGCAGGGGCTGTGATCCTCCTTGGCACCGCGTTCCTGCCCAGCACCGCCGCCATCTCCGTGCTGAGGAGGAGCACAGGAGCTGGACAGCCTCTGTCCCCCGGCGCTGAGGGCTGGCCCCGGGCCCAGCAGCTTGGAAGCGCCGTTGGAAGACAAGTCCCGGTGTCAGGAATCCAGGATATTTTTAAGTACTCTGGAAGAAAAACTGATTCCAGGGTGTCAGCGGGAGAGACTTGGCCTTCAAAACAACAGTGCAGCTGGAACGTTCCCGAGCTGGAGCGTGGGGTCCAAGGGGCCACAGTGCTGCCCACGGGACTGTCCCCTCACCCAGGGGTACCCTGGAAGGGACACTGATGTCACCATGGCCTGGGCTTCACTGTGATGCTGTTGATGGGGTGCAAACAAGGAGGTGTTTCCCAAAGGTGGGTTTTGTGGCAGTGGTAACTTTGCAGCGTGGATGTGCTGTGGTTTTACCTGAGCGCTGGTGGGACCCCGAAAATCCCCGTCCTGGAGGAGTGAGGTGCTCGGCCCCGTCACCAACGGCAGCAATGGGAAAAGCAGGAGTTAAATGGAACAAGCAAGAGACATGGCAGGGCACAGCGGGGACCTGCTCCCTCTGATGCTCCCCTGCCTGCAGCTCCCGTGTCCCACGGTGGCCCTGCTGTCCCCTGGGTGTGGTGGCCCTGCCTGCCTGGGTGAGGGCAGAGCTGCCAGGTGCACGACCCCATGGACGGGTCAGAGATGCTAATGGGGCTGCCTTGGAGAGGGAGAGTGAGGGCAGGGGGCCCTGCGTGACCCCTTCTTGATCTAGGTGGGACACCCAGGGCAGCGCTGTGCTGCAGGATGCTGGGACTGAAGGGTCTCGTTCAGGGACTCTCCCGTTCCCCTGCCACCCTCACCCGCCTGGGCTGACCCTACATCCCCGGTGTGCCTGTGGGATTGGTACCTCCCCCACTCCGGGATCTCTGTGGTCATACAGCCCTTCCAGCCCCCTCTCTCCGTCTCCAGGGCTGAGAGTCCCCCGGTGCCCCCGCGAGGAGCCCTGCCCGGCCAGCCCCGGTGGCCGCCGGCTGCCGAAGGCCCGGTGCCCGGTGCCGGGGCAGGCCGGGCCGCTCTGACTTCGCCGCTCAGGAATCTCCTGGCCGCTCCGGGCGGGTTGTGCAACCTGCGACCGCCCCCG
>VZUI01097563.1:0-106154 GCA_013401135.1 Cettia cetti | reverse complement strand
CGGGGCCGAGCCCGGCGCTGCCCCCCTGCCCCTCACCTTCGGCCGCGGCCCGCAGGCAGCATCGGCCCGGCCGCAGCCCCGCCGCCGCTCCGGCCCCACGCTTGCCCCGGCCCGCCAGGCCCCGAAGGCGGGGCGTGTCAGCTCGGGAGGGCGGGAGCGGCCCCGGCCTGAGGGGTTCCGGGTGGCGCTGGGGTCGCGCTCCGCCGCAGCCCGGAGAATGTCGGGCACGGGCGTCCCTCTGGTCGCTGTGCCTGTCCGGCACGGGCGGGACAGTGCCGGGGATCCCCCGCTGGGCCCGGGGAAGCCGCTTTTCCCTCCTCTGCCTTCGGCGCTTCCCTCTATTTCCTACCCCTACTGAGGGGGCTCGGGCACCGCGGGCCCGTCCCACAGCTCGAGGTACCCGGCCTCTCCTGTGGTCAGGACACGAACAGGGCTTGTTCCCCTCAGCCTTGACAGTGGAGCGCCCGAGATCACAGAGCCCCCTGCTCCGCACAGCCCCGCAGCTGGCGGTGAAAGCGGGGCCGTGCCGGGGCCGGGTGTCAGCCCAGTTCCCCGGGAACCCTGCCAGAACCACCCTCAGCCCAGCGGACACAGTGCACGGTAAACTGCTGCCGCCGCCCGTGCTTTGCATCAGCATAAAACAGAATTTGTGTTGTTTGTTTTTTTTTTGTTTTTTTTTTTTTTTTTTTTTTTTTTTTTAATGGAGAGGGGAATCTGCCTTGCCCTGCGGCTGTGGGAGCTGCTGGGTTGGTACCGCGGGCTCCGAGCGCTGCTGGATCCCGGCACATCAGCTCTTGCTGCACTTGAGGAGTGCAGTTCTCCAGAAGAGCCCGTAGCTGGCACTCGGCACTGTTTGTTCAGGCAGCTGAGGAGCAGGAACCCAGTCCTTCCCCTTGCACAGCAGAATGAAAGTTAACAAAGAGTTAGAAAGTAGGAAAGAAGTGGTTCTTTGCCTTCAATGGCTGAATCTTGAGGTTCTCATAATTCTCTGCAGCCATGTGACCACAGACTTTTTAAAAGAGAAGTTGAGAATTCCAGGTGATTCATCGACACAGGACTTTAAAAGCCCTTAGAAAACATTACAAAATATCAGAAAAATCATCACACATCGTGAGTTTCCACATTCATGAACTCAACATTCTTCCAGTTGTAATTTGCACTTTTGGCACAGACAGAAGGATTTCTCTCTCTGTAGACTTTGCAACTGAATCTGGCAAATAGGCTGGCCCCTTCCTGCCCTGAATATTGTAAAGAAGTGTGAGTTCACTGTCAGAACACTGTGAACAGTTATGCTTCTGAAGCATGAGCCAAGGTAGAACCTAGCCAGATACCCCTTGTTTCAGCAAGGCTGACAGGGGATATCAGACACTCAGAAAATATTTTAATCAATAAAGTCACCGTCTACAATGCTGTGAGACCCTGGGAAGCAGGGCAGCAGGACAAGTAGAGCTCATTTTCAGACAGCTGCTTCTCTATAATCATGAAATATCCTGAATCAGAAGGGACACACAAGGATCAAGAGCCCGACTCCTGACCTTGCACAGACACCCCAACAATCCCTCCGTGTGCATCCATGGGAGTATTGTCCAAACACTCCCGGAGCTGTGGCAGCCTTGGGGCCGTGCCCATTCCCTGGGGAGCCTGGGCAGTGCCCAGCACCCTCTAGGGGAAGAATCTTTCCCTGATCTCCAGCCTGAGCCTGCCCTGGCACAGCTCCAGACATTCCCTTGGGTCCTGTCCCTGGTCACAGGGCAGAGATCAGAGCTGGCCCTTGGGCTGAAGCTGCAGCCCCCGGAGAGCTCTGCCCTCAGTCTCCTCCAGGCTGAACAAACCGAGTGCCCTCAGCCACTCCTCACACAGCTCTAGTTCCCTCGAGACCCTTCACCATCCTCGTGTCCCTCCTCTGCTCTCCAGTAACTTTAGATCCTTCTGATACTGTGGTGCCCAACGCTGTGCCCGGGGTAGGTGAATTCCTGCAGGCTGGGACTGGCCAGGAGATGGAGCCCTGGACTCCTGGAGCCTCCAGCATCACCTGCTGTCCCAGCGGGAGCACAGCCTGGGCCGTGAGAGTGACACCCTCCTCAGGCACCTGCATGCTCTTGGCATTTAAGTATTAAAAACAACCAAAAAGGGATCGGGCTGCTGTAATCCGGCAAAGTCACTTGAGGCACGAAGCCTGCTGCAGCAGCACTACTGACATGGCCACCTTTTGCATCCAGTCTCTGTGGTTTGGCAGTGCTAAAAATGATCCCCCAAACCCAAGGATCTCTTTGTACAGGAGATGAATCAGGTGTCTGCCCCTACCGAGCCTCTGGCTTTGTGTAGGCAGTAGAATTCCCCCCAACAGACAGGAAAGCTTTATGGCAGGCATTTTGCTGTTGAGCTGCACATTGCTGGGAAGAAGGACAGATGACTGCCTGCATGTTGGCTTGGAGTAAAGATGTAGGTGAGGCATCACAAAATCAGGAGGAGCAGCATGGCAGGAAGAGCAAGGCTTTTACCTTGCTCATTCCAGCTGCAGTGAGCACTTGTTAAACCATGGGTGATACCATGGCAGAGACGTTGGAGTGAGGTGATAATTGGCAGGTGGAGAGCAGAAACTTCCTGACAGATGTAAAACCACTCCTCTGCTGATGCTCAGGGCTCAAACGTGCTGACACTGGACATTACAGCCCAGCTGCTCCCACTCCCCTCTCCTACTCCATACCTCCATGATGGGCTCCTGCTGCCTCACCTTCTGAGGAGCTTTGCAACAGGGCAGCTGAGTAAATCAGTTCCTGCCATCTCTTGTGGAAAGCTTGGTTTCCAATGGATCATCTGACAAAGCCAGCTGAGGAAAAAGTCCTGGGTGTGTGTATCTGACTCTTTTCACTGAGAGCAGCTTGTGCTGGAATGGGTAAATGCAGCGAAGAGCCATATTCTGTTCATGCAGCAACAGGCTCTGCACCAGTACACACCAGATGTGGGACAGCTGGCATAGGAGATGTTTGTGCCAGGGCCTGGATTTTAAGCTAACAGAGTCTCATCTGTGTTTCTGCTCCAGGACGTTGTTTGCTGGGAAAATGCTGGGTACCTCAACCTGGCACACATGCTGAGTAACATTTCAACTGGTGCAAAGATTTAGTTACAAAAGACAGGTTAAAATACTCGTGTGATGTACAAGGGACTGCTGCTGGTACACAGCTCTGATACCAGTTATTTTTGGGCCTGAAGTCATGAGAATCTTGTATAGGTGAGATGTAATGGAAGTTACACTGTCAGCACTCATTCACTGCTCAGGCTGACAGGTGCCAGGGGGTATTCTGCAATCTATATTTCTATTTTCCTGAGACTCCAACTCTCAAATACCTGTCAGCTAATAAAAATAACTGTCCAGGCACTGGGTTCTCCTGCTGGATGCCTAAAGCTCTTTGCAAGCCGTGCCCCCTAACCCTTCATGGTGGGATTCCCTGGGGTAAAATTCAAGTAGACATCATTTAGCAACAAGAAGAGAAAAAAATTAAACCAGGAGATAAACTTCACCACTAATACACATCCCCACACTTTCTATATTATTGCTATATTATTTTATTCCATGAGCTGTGCTCCTCCTGTGTGCTGCCCATGGAGATCAGTGCTGTTTGCTGAGCTGACACAGGAAAATCCTCCCTCTGTACGTGGGCATGTTGTGGTTAAACCTCAGCCAGCAACTCAGCTCCACACTGCTCACTCACCCCTTCCCAGTGAGATGGGGGAGAGTAAAAGTGAGAGAACTCATGAACTCATGGATTGAGATAAAGACAGTTCAACAGAGAAAGCAAAGACCATGCAAGAAAAGCAGAACAAGGAATTCATTCCATGCTTCTCCTGGGCAGGCAGGTGTTCAACCATGGCCAGGACAGCAGGACGCTGTCACAGGTAACAGTTCCTTGTCATAGGAAAGGTGTGTGCTAATGTCTTTACAAACAGTCCATGGCTGAGGGGATGGGTCTTAATGTTTCTACCAGCTTCAAGCAGCGGGTTTGTTACAGAGCCCAGACAGCCTTAACTCCTGAAATAGAAAAGTGGGTCTGCACGAGTTTGAGTTTCTGAACTTTGGGGTAAAATGCCAGGCTCAAGGGGGATATGTGGTAGGCAGTTCAGGAAGGCTGCACCTTCCTAATACCTCAGCAATGGGGAAAGGAAGAGGGAAACATTCAGCCAGGAGTATGGGATAAAAGGAGGCTGTGCCCTATGAAACCTCGGGAGAGAGAACCCTGTGGGCCTGTGCCCTGGTGGACTCCCTCCCTTTATTGGAATAAAGCTGCACAACTCCTCTGTCTCCTTTATGGACTCTGGCTTTTCATAATGTGATTTTCTGTACAAATCCAACCATTAACCCACCATTAAACCATGACCTCATGTGCCACATCTACATTTTTTGAACACCTCCTGGGCTGGTGACTCTACCACTGCCCTGGGCAGCCTGTGCCAGTGCCTGACTACCCTTACAGTGAAGAAATTTTTTTCTGATATCCAACCTAAACCTCCCCTGGCAGAACCTGACGTTGCTTCAGCTTCTGCTTGCTAGGTGAAAAACACTGACAGCAGGAGCACTCTCATTGGGAAATACTCTGTATCTTCACCCTCTTCCTGAATGTTACACTGGATCAGTTTGAAATAAAACAGGGAGGATAAAAAGATGTCTCCTGTATGTGAAACCATGAAACAGATTGTCAGGAAAATTAATCCACAAGCACCAGAGATTTATGTCCCAAAAGGAGACAGAGGAGTCCTGTAACTTTATTCAAATAAAGGGAGAGGCTATTGGGCATTTCCCATGAGGTCTCTCAAAATTTTGGAGGATGCAGCCTCCTTTTTATCCTAATTTCCCGACCACATGTCCCTCACTTTCCCCATTGGCTGAGATACTTGAGAGGTGCAGACTTTCTGAAACGCCTAATACCTAAGACCCCCTTCTAATGTATAACCCCTTCCCTTTGTCTTTTCCTTGTGTCAATTTGGGGAATTCCTCATGGAATTTATGGTTCTTCCCAATGTTTCTTTCATCCCTCAGTATTCAGTTTTATTTTTCAGCAGACCCACAGTTTGTCTGTAAAGACAAATCTCTCTCATTCCATTTATCAGTCACTGGATTCCTTCCCATTGTTTCTATTATCTCTTAGTATCTAGTTTTGTTTACCAGCACATCCACAGTTTGTTTGTGAAGACAAGTCCCTCATTCCTTGTCGGACAGTGCAGTGTGTATCCAAGTTGGAAAAGGCTGCAGCTGAGGTGAGAAGATCCAAAAGAAAAGGGAAGCTCTTTCCAAACGTGTTCTGGTGTCCATTTTGGAGTTTGGGCTAGAGGAGCACCCAGTGTGGGGAGTGCAGGGCTCTGGCAGCTGCGTTTCCCTGTGCTGTGTCACCTCGGGCTCCAGTGCTGCTTACTCTGGATGTGGCCCTGCCATGGCTGCAGCTCCCTCGCCAGGACACAGGAGCTGCTGGGATGAGCCTTCTCCAGAGGCTCTGATTTCACTAGTGGAGTAGAGCAGGGATGGGAGCATCCACTGGCCCACAAGAATTCCTGCCAATGGCAGAGGACAAAGCCCCGGGCTGCAGTGCTGGGCTGGCTCTAAAGAGATCCTGTCTGACCAAGGGAGGAAAATGAGGAACTGTGGTTTGGTGTTTCAGCAAGGAGAGCTGGGCTGTGGAGTGAGACCTGGGGAGAGAGAAGGCTGTGAATGTGGAGGTTTGGCCAAGGTGTTTGGGAACAGCTGCAGCAATTCATTACTAGCCCCTGTGAGCACCATGTGCGGGAGTGTTCTGCATTTGCTGGGTTACTCTGCCAGTGGGGTTTTTTGACGTGCTGCAGTAACAAGGGGGTCTTTCCTTCCTTGTTTTTGTAGAAACTGATGCATTTAGCACATGCATGAAGCCAGGCCAGGAGTTTATAAACCACAGGGAAAGCAGTGGATTAATACCAGATCTTTAATAAAGGATCATAAGGATCATTAACACATCTTCAAAATTCTGAGCCCAGGCTGAGGTCTCAGTTCACACCAAATGAAAACCACGTCCCTCTGAGCTTTTGGACAAGGGAAGCACCTTGCCCAGTTGTTTGCAGAGTCACCCATAGCACTGAGGTATTTATGGGGCTGTTTTGCCCTCCAGGCTTCTCGCTACCTGATCCACAGTCTGGGAAAATGCAGCCAAATGGAAACCTGAGGGATCCTTCCTTTTTTTCTCTCTGGCCTTCTCACAGGACAGACTATTGTGAAAAGGAGGTGGAGTACCCACTCACTGATCAGGGCTTCTCCTGTTGAGGCTTCATACAAGGCCTTGAACAATCCAGGGACCAAGTGTGGCTGTGAGATTTGCATGATCATTTCATGCTCTGAGTGTTTGCACAGCACCATTAATTCCCTGGAAAGTGCAACTTCTGGGAATGGGGAGTGAACTCTGGGCTCATCACCACTGGAGGCTGTGGATACTGAAGTTAAAAGGGAAAACAAAGATGCTATTAGCAAAACTCACAGGAAAAAAGAACAAAAAACCAACAGCATCAGGAATGAAATGCAAAGATCTGAGCTCTGTGGAAGTTTGAGCCCTATGGAGGATGGAGAGGAGCAAGGGCTAAAGACAAGTATTTTTTTTATTTCCATCAGAATTGCTAATAAAGTGTAAAGAAAATGTATTTTCTTGTCTTCCATTATGATATTCCTGGATAAAAGCTAAAACACTGCTGGCTGCTTCTTAGAGAAAGTTCAAACATGGGGCATGCACACCTTGGCAAACCTCAAACTCATTCACATCTATTCCCAAATGTTTGCCTTCTGCCTGAAGAAAAGAACACCAAGCCTCTAAATTTGACAGGGCCTAGCTGTCCCACCTCAGGACATTTTGGGCCAGCACAGTGAGGGTTGTTTGGGAGGTGTCTGTGCAGGGAATGGAGCAGAGTACAGGTGGGCTCAGCCTGACCACCACACTGCCCCACTGCCTCTGGCAGCTCTGCAGGCATCTTCCCATGGTCCCATGGCCCGTCTCTGCCCACTGGCAGCAACTGGTCAAACTGGGCACTGCAGCAGGAGCTCCTTCTGGCTGCTGCCCAGGTACCAGCTGCCTGCTGAAGGAGCAGAGTCCTGTGCTGTGTGAGCAGGGCTTGATGGGACCCTGTGTGGTCCTGGTGGAGGTGGTCCTGTGGTACAGAAAATTAAAACTGGTGAAAGTCCAAAAGTTTGGAAAAACATGCGGTGCAAAGGCACAAGAGAGAAGTGAGCTGGCAGTAACTATACAAATAAATCTGCTTCAGTGCTAACTGAAAAGGAGCAAAGACTGAGAAAGAAAAACCTCTGGATGCTCCTGTATCCATGTAGAGAGATCCATAATCAGTGTCCACAGGGCCCTGCTGGTAGCAATGAAAGGACAATAAGCCATGGCTCTATTGATTGCTTCTCCTCCCTGTCTGTTATTATTTTCCCCATTTAGTTAATAATTAGAAGTTAGACGAGAAGGGAATTGTCAGCTCTGAGTCTGGGGTGTGGTGACTGATGCTAGAAGAGATTGCAGTAATATATTTAGATTTTACTAAGGCACTTGACACTGTGTCTCAGTCTTCTGACAAAACTGATTAAGTAAAATTATATGTGAAGGCTGATGATGGAGAAGACTGCATCAGGTAGAGAAAGGTATCTAAATTTCTGCAGACATCACTGCCAGATTAAACTCTGATTAATCAATGCAGATTAACATCATCTTTATCTTTGCTGCTGGTCTCAGACAAGACCTTTCAGCTCCAGGCCATCACATCATCCATTGCTCAGGTAAGAACATTTGATGAGCTCCATCCTGTTCCCTCTGGGCAGCAATCAAGCTCAGAATTAAGCCTGTTTTTCTTTACTCAGTTTCATCTTCTTCTAGAATTCAAAAATTGCTGCAGGTCTTCATGGGCTGGAAACCTCATTTTCATTACCCCTGAACTTGATTTAAGACCCAAGCTGGAGTTTGTCAGGGCAGTTGAATTCACTTACAAATGCAGCTGTCCATTTTGCATCTCTGAGGGCATTCAGCTGAAACAGAGTAGAAGTTTTTCATATACAGCAATCTTGATGTGCAAACACATGCATATTATCTCTGGAGGGGCTTCTGATTTCTACTTGTATCTCACACTCAGTTTCTAACTCATGTGTCTGCTCATCCTTTCCTTCACTGGTGATATTTGTACTAAAATCACCTTCTACTTCTCATCCTTGTGGAGAATATCAGTGCTATCACACAGGTCCAGCTCTCAGATTTTTTCAGGAAAAAAAAGTTCCCCATCTGCTATTTTTAGTGCCATAGAAATAAAAAAATTCCTTTCTCATATCATCATTTTAATGCCTTATCTCTGGGAAAAAATATTAGTGGTGGGCACCTAGATCTAGGAAGGTTTGCTGTTTCCATACCCTGTCATCTGCCCAAAGTAGTTCTCCCTCTCTTGAGCAGCTCCACACTCTGATAACATCTCCACTGAGTGCCTGAGTTTCTGTCTGACCAAGAGACAGAAGCTCAGCCATCAGCAGAGGTGTTTGTTGGCTCCTAGCAGAGAGCCAGGTCAGCCCACAGAGAAAAAAGTTGCTTCAATTCTCCTCTGTGCTTTGAAGCAAGGACTGAATATGAGTCATCAGAAGTGCTGTGTCGTAATCAGCAGCTATGGCTTTTATAAGTCAGCTTTTTAAAGATAGGCCAGCCATGGAGACCATCTTCCATAACCTCCTAATTTCCCCAGGCAGTTTGGTCATGCCTAACACTCTGGAAGACCACAGCAACTTTGAAGAGGTTTTGTTTCCATCATAATAAATCAGATACCTAATTTTAGAAGGCATCATGGGATCTGCAACAGATCCATCTGTAAAAATACAAGGTGAATTCCCTGTGAATTGGGTTTTTATCTTGATGAGGGCTCAACCTAACTTTGGCCTGAATGAGGACAGGTCTGGTCCAGATCCCGTAAGGTGAGAGGAGTGCAGGAATCAGTGCAGAACTGCTGATGGGGTGGCTCAGAGACCTGGATGCCCCCAAAACATCCTCCTGCACTTTATTGTAGAATCACAGGATAATTTATTCTGGAAGGGACCTTATATTTCATCTTGTTTCAACCCTGCCCTGCCATAGACAGGGATGCCACTCACTAATCAGGTGCCAGGAAGGTGTTTTACAGCCTTTGTTTTCAATTTTTTATCTCTAATTTGAGCTGACAAAGTTGTTCTGTAGTTCTCTTACTGCAGAGCTTGAGTGGCCATGGCCCCCATTCAAAAGCTCCAGACAAGGAGGTAATTGTGACTGTAGTGATGAGGTTTGTAGGGGGGCATGTTCCCCTGACAATAAAATCACCTGAGAAAAGGCTCTGCTCTCCTGCAAGCTGGAGCAGGGTGTGGACAGAGTGGCTGAGAAGTACTAGAAACTGGGAATAAAGAATTTCCTTGTGTCAGGTGAAATAAGCTTTAGCAGGAGCTGAAGGCAGGAGGGGACCAGCCAAAGCCATGGCTCTTTTCCTGAAGCAGAACAGGTGCACAGAGTGGTGCTTTCAGTGCCTGTGATTTTCTCCAGTGGCTCCCTCTCCCTGACAGGCATGGGAGGTGTCAGTGGTGTGCTCAGAAATTTGTTGCATGGGCTGTGGTTGGGGACTGTTTGGTCAAACACCGGTTTGTGTATTCTAGACCTCAGAAGGCTGAAGAGTTAAGCAGGAGGACCTCAAGGTGAAGTGGGAGTCCAGAAAAGGGGGATTAAGCCCTTGTGTGTTGCTGGGGACAGGAGTAAACCCTGTGAGTTAATGGCTTGGACATAACCTGAGAGTCTGTGGCCTGGCAAGAAACTCAAGAGTTCAGGCCCAAAGAACTGCCTTGACCTGGCTGTTTTGAAGACTGAAAAGAATTCAGCAGCTCTCATTCCTTTCATTTCTCTTCCTCTGAGGCAGGAATCTCCCAAACCACTATAAAGACTGTCTGCTTTCTTGGAGCAGGTTCTCCACTTTGCTGCTGATGGCACCAGGCCCCTCCGTCCCCACCAGATGTGGGGATGCACCAGATGTGCCAGACCTCTCTTGAGTGGGGCAGCACCAGAACCTTGACCGCCTGCTGCCCACAGAGGGATGGCCCCACAGCCCTCTGAGCCCTCCTGGGGCAGATCCATCACCCTGCAAACCCAAGGGATTGAGCCTGCTGGGAAAGGAACAAAAGCCCTTCTCCTGCCTGGGGAGGAGGGACACCATGCTGAGTTTATGCTGTATCTGTACAACTGATCATGAGACATTGCAACACTCTTGAGCTGTCAGATGGCATTTTTAATCAACCCAAACTTGACTTTTTAGAAATTGTTGTTAATTATGCTCTCCAACCAGAAAGCATAGGACTTTGATCAGTGCTTTTCAAAGCAAGTATGATCCAATGCTGCATCTTGTGTCAGCTCATTAGGAGCTGCCTTCATTATAAATCCTGCTCGTTAGCTGTGTCTGAACTAGAAGCCTGTGAATTAAGAGAGGAGTTAGACAAGGTTTTATATCTGGGTCTCAAACCATAGACAACATAAACATAAACATGGTTTATGCTTTAAAGACACATAAACATAAACACAGTTTATAGGAAGGAGCCCTTGTAGGAAAGGTGAAGTCACTGATGAGCAGAAGATAGGGCCCAGCAAATGTCCCAGAAGTGAAGCAGATGTGTTAAACAGGGGGATTTGTCACTGTCTCATCTGCAACCCCAGGCCAGGGTAACCAATGAAGCAGGATAGATAAAGAGGAGTGCACGTGCTCCAGACTTCTTGGAGCTTAACTTCCAGGGAGGGGTTTGGCCTCAGGGGTGCAGTGCCAGTGTTGGTTTTGTCAGCCTCACTCACCACACAGACAGAGACTTTAAAGCACAGCTGGTGTCTTGACCCTGGAAAAGCAACTCCAGAAGGCTTGTCCATGAGGCTGCCCTGCCATCCTGAAATCATTGCTCTTCATAAACTCATAGAGGACTGGAAAGTGAAAGATGTTCAGTGTTAATTATAGCTCATTTTTTTTTTTTTTTTTGGTAACCCACTGTTCCATGGCAGATTTAGAGCTGCCTGGAGGGAGGTTAAGAGCCACTTTGTCCAACGGTCTGGAGAATCAATCTAAAATAGGAATAGTGTGGTGAGGGATTGTTGCAGAGGCTTGTAAAACTGAGACACATAACACATTCAAACAAGATTTATTTTATGTACCAGTTAAACCAGATTAACTGGTTTTTAAAAACCAATTCAATAAATCACGCCAATTAAGCTCCATCAGCATTTGAATACAGACTTATGATGTCCAGTGGAATTGGTTCTACTTGAATGACTTCAGATTTCTTGAGGTTTAGAAGAGTAACTCAAAATGAGCTGGGTTTTACCCCAATGAGGTGAGGGTTCTCAACCCCATGGAGTTACCTGAGACAGCACCCTGACACAGTGGAAGAATCCCAACTGCAGACCAGCTTGCTGCTCCGAGGGGGGTTGACTCAGCTGACTCCCCAACATCCACACCCCACCTGGCTCTGATCTGTGGCCAGACCCCATCCTGTGAGCCCTTGCTGGCTGGGGTCTGACGTGTCCCCAGAGCACCACGCAGACGTGGTGGGGTTCAGCCTGCACAGGAGAAGGGAAGTGAAGCCAGCCATGATTGGCCAGACTGGGGGCAGTGGCAGTCACTGACTGGAGGGAGAAGGATGCTCATGACACCATGTCAGCCCTTTGCAGCAGCCTTTACTCCTTGCTAAGGCAGAATGTGAATCACAGGATCATGGAATGGTTTGGATTGGAAGACACCTTAAAGTTCATTTCTTTCCAGCCCCTGCCATGGGCAGGGACACCTTCCACCATCCCAGGTTGTTTCAAGGCCCATCCAGCCTGGCCTTGGATGCTTCCAGGGATCCAGGGGCAGCCACTGCTTCTTTGGGCACCCTGTGCCAGGGCCACAGCACCCTCACAGGGGGCATTTCCTTCCCCAAATCCCATCTAATCCTGTCCTCTAACATTCACCCTTGTCCTGGCACTCCATGGCCTTGTCCAAAGTCCCTGTCCAGCTAGCTTGGAGCCCCTTTAGGCACTGAAAGGGGCTCTAAGGTCTCCTGGAACCTTCTCCAGACTGAACAGCTCAGGTCTCAGCCTGTCTTTGTAGGTGAGGGTTGCCACCAGCCCTCCAAGCATCTCTGTGGTCCAGTTGAATAGGAATATTTGATGTAATCTAAAATCAATCAAGCTGAAAAGCCCATCAGCATTCCTTGTGTTCCTTCCTTTCACTTGCCTCGAGACCTGTGCCTTGCCTGGCTTTCAGGAAATCCCCATCCTGGACCTGCAGATTGGGCAGCTGGGGGTGCCCAGTACCGTTCCCCTCATGGCATCCTCCTCTCCATCGCTGTGCAGCATCAGGAGCACCTGGGGCAGAGTCCCTGCAGAGGAGCAGCATCTTTGTTCTGCTCTAGTGGGGCAAAGCATGTCCCAAGGGCTGTGGAATGCTCCCAGAAAAGCCTTTCAGCCCCCTCGTCTTTACAGCCTGTGACCATTAATTGCTGTGTGGGCTAGCACCTGCACTCTGTGCACTGTGGAGGCTCAGGCTCAGCCTCCCCAGAGCAGCTTCTTAGCCCGAGTCCCTGCAAGGAGCCACTTCCACCCCACCAGCTGTCTCTAGGTGCTGATGCTTTGCGTCAAGGGTGCTCTTGACTGAGGGGGAAAGCGTTTTTTCTTCCTTGTCCAGAGCATGCCTCCAGATTTTAGCTTGGGAGCTCAGTGTATGCCACAGGTCCTCTGCCAGACATGGGCCCTTCATAAGATTTTTCCTGTCTAATGACACAAAGAAAAGTGCATTTGCCATTCTTAGCAGACCGTTTCGCTGTGGTGTCTCTTTCTTCATCCCACATTATATTTTCCCCTGATTAACTCACGTGTTTTACTCTGTGTGCTTATGTTTTGCCAAATGTGAAGAAAGAGGGTGGTGCTGTTTCAGAGACAGACTGATGAGGCCCAACTATTCCCAGTAAAAAGATCCTGCTAACACGGGGTCTCACAGATGCTCTTTGGGCTGCTCATCAGCACATTTATCTCCACTGGTAAATCCCAGAAGCCTTAACCTCCAAATCTTGCTAATGAGAGGCAATCACATAAACCTTGGGCTGGCAGCAGAGGCTGCTGATACACATCACCACAGTGTGAGTGTTCTTAGAATTTTTTAACTGAAATTAAATTCTCTGTGGCTCTGCAGCATGGCAGGTAGATGTGCACAAAAAAACCAATGGAAAGAACATGGAAATACAGGCAGTTCCCTGCCTGAATTTAACAGAGATGTATATAATGTGTTCTGGACTTAACACCAGGGGGACATGGTATCCATAACTTCCCATGGTTTCCAGCCCACCCTGCACTGCCCATGCAGCTGGACATCCCTGAGAAAACCCTATCTAGCCCCAGTGAATGGACAAAGCTGATTTTTGTGCTAGCTGATGAGTCTGCACCAAGAGGCCCTGATCCTGCTTCAATCTGCATCTCTGTGCACAGGTCTGGGGCAACACAGCAGGAACAGAGAGCAACCTGCAGCTCACTGTTGTTCTGCACGGCAGCGCTGAGCTGCAGGGAAGTGGTGGTGGCAGGGGTCTGTCATTGGGACAGGTGATGGAGCTGAGCCTCACAACACTGGCACACAGGGATGTGCAGCCCCAGCACACAGGGGTGCACAAAAGCACTTTCCTACACCCATCAAAGCTGTCTGCACTCCCTGGCCTCAGTGCATGTGGGTGGTGTGGCAGGCTGGGTTGGGGCTGCAGGGGCTGAGGGCTGCAGGTGTGTTGGAGCTACAGGTGCCCCAGCTGGCAGATGGTTGCAGGGGGCTGGGGGCTGCAGGCTCCAGCTAGGAACCGTTACCAGCTCCAGCTGCATCGCCAGTGGAAAGCACAAGCGGTGGAGGGGAAATGAAATGATCAGCAGGGATGGAGGGAGCACTGGGAGCAGCAGCCACTCTCGAAGAAGTGTTTGTAGTTATGGCAAAGCAGTGTGACTCCTTGATCCTCTGGTTTCTCTCAGGGTAGCAGGAATCCCCAAGCCATCGAAAATGCGGGTCTGGCTCCTGCTTTGATGTAAGGGGACCTCACACGTGAGTTTGCGGGGCAGTGTGTGCCCTGCCCGCAGCCCACAGCCCACAGCATCCTGCCTCTGTTCACGGGCACTGTGGGTTTGCACGATTTAAAATTAACATCTAGCCTGGGACAGCATTTCACTCTCTCCAGGCATCCTGCTCTAGCAGATGTCTCCAGGCTCTGCGGTTAGAACCACTTAAGAACTAAGAAAAGCCACAGGGCCATTTCCAGCGGGAAGCGCGGGCAGGGTGCGAAGGGGCTGCCCCTGTGCCCGTGGCCAGCGCGGTTCGGAGCAGCTCGGAGCACTTCCCTTGCCCTCCAGCAGCCTCGGGGGGCTTTGCTGCTCCCTGCTCTTTCCCAGCGCTCTAAACAGTGATTTCAACCCGGTTTTGTAGAACCCGGGAACAAACTGCAACGGAGCAGCGCGTTCCCATCCCGGCTGAGTGACGGTAAGCGCCGCTGTCCCCGGCGGGCAGAACCCCCGGCCAGGCCCGGGGCCGCGCACCGGCTTCCCGGGGCAGCGCGCTCCCGGCACAGGCGGCTCCCTCCCGTCCCCCGCGGCCGCTGAGCATCCCGGGGCGGGGCTGGGCTGGGCTGTGCGGCGGGCGGGGGTGGCTCCGGGGCCGCCCCCATCTCCCGCTTCCTCCCCCGGGCCCCGGCCGGAGCCCATTGCCCTCTCTGCCGGCGGTAGCGGGGCCGCGTCCCGGGCGTGCGGTCCGGCTGCGCCGCGGGACGGGCCCGAGGGACGGCGGAGCAAGTGAGCGGGCTTCTCCCCCTTCTCCCCTCTTCTCTTCCCTTTTCCCCTCCTCTCCTCCCTTCTTCGTGGTCCCCCCCGCCTCGCCCGTGGCTGTCGGGAGCGCAGGGCTCTGCTGCAGGAGCCCGGGATTTGCAAAACCTCTCCTGGCTTTGCAGCACGTTTAATTTTTTTTTCCTTTTCCTTTTCCCTCTTACACTTAGAGTAGCTAATTGGGTAGGAAAACACGAACTGCAGGGGTGGGATTACTTCATGCTCTTGCAATGCTGTTTTGCTGTTCGATTTCAGTCCTTTCGCGTGAATAGAGCCTGCCTGGCTGTGCTGCCCTGGAGCGCGGCGGGGGCCGGGCGCTGCTCTGCCGCCAGCGCCTGTTTTCCTTAGCAGGTTTTCACTTTTAAGGACGATTTCGTTGTCTCTGTTGCTGCCTTGGTTTCGAAGATACGCCCTTTTGACCAGTGGGTCCCGCAGTAATCCCGGTCCATGGTGTGTGCCCAGAGGTTTCCTCATCTGACAGGTTCATTCCATCACTAGGGCTTTTCTCCCCTAGTTCCGAGATTTCCGTACAATGTGTGGTCTCCAGGGAAGCGGCGATGCCGGCAGCGGGCTGTTTGCTCCCCAGCCTGCTGGCTGCTGTCCTGGCTCCTGCGGCCTTGGACTGTCACTGTGTGGAGCAGCTCTGATTTTTCTCCTCTGTTGGTGAAAGCTGGATTTCACAGGTTTGTCTGAGAATGGGGGAACGGGAATTTCTTGTGTAGGTGGCATTGAAGTTCAGCCAGCCAAACCCGCAGAAATTGCTTCCCTGAGAATGTAGTATGTGCAGATGTGCTCCCTGAACAGATTATTCTTGAATATAAGCAACAAGTTGTGTGTGTTTTATATAAATAAATACAGAGGAGGCGAGTGCTGGGCATTGATTCCTGAGGCCTGGAGTCAGCAGCTTCAATGTGGGGATGAGCAAGTTGGAGTTGGTCCTTGTTTACACCATTGGAACATCTGCAAGTGAAGGACCAGTTTGTGTTTGTCTCATGCTCAGCTTTCCTGTATATTCCCCTCCAAAAGGGGATGATGCAGTGTTAGTGCTCAGGAACTCACGTCTCCTTGTTATGTTCCCCCTAAGGGCACTGTTTTTGCTCTCAACTGGCAATTCCAGCAGTGAAATAAGGAGGAGGCAATTTGTCTTTCTTCTTTATCATAAATATTTTACCTGTAAAATAGTAACCTCAAAATTATTTAAACCCATGGAAATTTGTTTTGTGCTTCTTAAGCCTGGGCTGTCTCCAATGGTATCGTGCTCTGGGGCTGGCTGTTCTGCTTTATTTCCCTGAATTAATTTTATTATGGCACTGAAAACTCCCCTGTGGTCCCTGAAAGTTGTCCTGCATTTTGAGAAGTTCAGAACTTGCTGAATAATGGTTTTTCGTCTCTAAAATAGAGGTGGGAAAATTCCTATCCCAACCTGTCCCTGGGTACCTGAAAGTTAACTTTTGCAAGTTTCACCTCAGCAAAGCTGGGCTTAATTGATAAATCTCTTTTAAAGTGACTGGTCTCATCTAAAGTTATGAAAAATAGATATTTCTCATAATAGTTGGATGAATTAGTTAGATGATTAGTTAGATGAGAGACCTTCCTGCTCCCCTTCTGCTAAGTGAAAATCCACATCTGTTTTTATGCTGAGAACAATTGTTTAAATGATTCCATCCCCAGGGAACCTACATTCCATTCCTGTTTGCACCCTGGAGCTGTGTCAGTCTCGGATGGTCTTTCCTGGTGTAGGAATGTAGCAAATCCTCTTGGTGAGGTTGTTGCCCAAAGAGCCAGAGCCCTGCAGAGAAATTGGTGTCTCTTTCTGGAGAACAGCGTCATTGGGACGAGGCATCTCCATCCTTGTGCAGTGCCAGGAGCTATCACAACTTTCTTCAGTGACACCTGCTGTGATGTTCATGGGGAACTTGGGGCGTTCACCTGGGAGGGAACTCAGTGGCAATGTCCTGTGTGTTTCTCCAGGGTGATTAGAACAGTGCTCAGAGAAGGGTCAGATGTTCTCTCCAGCATGGCAATCATTATGGCAATGGGAATATCAATTCTTAGCCCTTTACCTCCAGCGAGTAAAGCAAGAGCAAGCACTCTTCTTGTCATCTCTAAGGTTTTAATTTTTAAGAGGGCACATTGTTACCATTTGCACAGAGCTCAGGTGCAGCAACTCCTGTCCCTGCCATCCATGTGCAGCATTGCTGGCGTTGGGAATGGCATGGGAGCAGTGCAGGGCTGGGGCAGAGCCTGTGTGTCTGGAGCCAGCAGCAGAGTGGCTGAGGAATCCCAGGTGGTGTCTGGAGACAGAGCTGCAGAGGATGTCACTTGTGGGGAAGCTGATCCAAAGTGTAACCAAGAGCCCTGTCTGTCCTGGCTCCTGGCAGGGAGCTGGCAAGGATGTGGGGACAGCCTTGGGGCACTGCTGGCAGGGCCTGGCTGCTCTCAAGTGCAGCAGTGCTGAGGCAGCCGCTCCCTGTGGGCCTGTTTCTTTCCCAAAAGGAGAAATAGATGTTGGCAGCTTCCCCACCACAGGGATGGCAGTGAGGGCCAGAGCTGTGCTCAGCTTGGGGTGGAGTTTCTGCTCCTTGCAGCCTGCATGCTCTCCAGGCTGGTCTTGCACTCCCCTTCCAGCTTGCTTCAAGTTTTTCCCAGCTCTAAAGCTGAGATGTAAAATGACGTCTCTGTGGTAGAGCTGTGGCAGGTGAGGGATGCTGAGGCTCTGTGGAATGCCATAGCCTGTTTGCTGCAGCCCTAAGGCAGGAAGGGACAAATGCCAACCCCTGTGGCTCCTGGCCCTGGGCAGCTCCATGATCCTGTCCTTCCTGTATTCCGTGCCTGTCCTGCTCAGCTGCAGGAGTCTCTCACTTACCTGTGAGACACTTGATCTGTGTCTCACTGGGCCAGAATGAGAGCATGGGGACCAAATCCTGCCTTGGCTGGCACTGCTTGGTTTTTTTGGGGGATGCAAAAAGGTATGAGGAACAACCACAGAGCTGGAGGATGGACACAGAGTAGGGGAACAGCAGTGCCATTTCAGTGGCACTGAATTGTCCTGGGCAGAGTTACAGGCTGAGCTGGATGCAGTTGCTCAGGTGGAACCAGTAACTGTGGTTCTGCTCCTCTTCAGCTGCTGGTGGGAGAGGATCCTGTGTGCCTCGGGCCCTCAGGCTCCCTTGCTCCTCCCTTCTAGAGGGAAGCGTTGGCAGTGTGTCTGGGAGCTTTGGTGCCATCCCAGTGCCTTCATGTTTTGTGATTGCACCCGTGCTTTGCTCAGCCACATGTCCCTAAGGACAAAGGGATGGGATATTGCTGGCTGGGATCACCTCATGGGTGACCTCTCTCCAGGATGGTGCCCAAAGGAAAGGCAGTGCAAGATCACAGGCCCCTTTTCTTCTTTGGGAGTGAGGGTCCTCTCTGCCAGGACCCCCTGCACAAGCAGGGGAGGTTGTCCCACCAAAAGTCTGCTTGGGTCCCCTTCAGAGCAGTGGCTGATGTTTGGTGGCACGGGCTGTAGTGGCAATGCCAAGTCACCCGCTGGTTCTGGCAGCCCTGGACAAGCAGAGCTGGCACAGCTGGCTCTAGGTGGAGTGTTTGCACTGGGGAGCCCAGGCTTTCAGCAGCTTTAATAAGAAGTTACTTTTTGTGATAAATTGATGGCTTCATTTTTTGACCTTTTGAAGCTTTTCATGCATTAGCTACATGTAGGAAATGTAATTTTCCATGCTGAGAAACCAGCTCTGAAGCAGAATGTCTGATGTGATCTTTTTTTGGATGTCTGGCAGACCAAATTTAGTGTGAAACAAGGCTTAGGTCCTGGGCTGAGCTCCTCTGCCTCAGAGATTTGGTGTCTGCATGACAGGGAGTTGAAAAGGGGAGCAGGGAGAATTCAGTAGAATTGCTTTCTTTTGATGGCTGTGAAGCTCCTGGAGAGACACCAACAAGGCACAAGGGCTTCCAGACATACCCAGGAATTTCAGTGACTAAAAAGTAACTTGAAGGGAAAAAAGAAATGCTAAAATGAGGGAGGCTGAGGACTGCTTGGTCCTGAGCACCTTGGTCTGCAGGGCTCCTCTTATGCTGTTCCTACTGGCGGTGGCAATTGGGGTCTGATCCTGCTGTGCTGAGCAGTGTTCTGGCAGCTCCAGTGTTGCTCTGTGTGCATCAAGGTAGCTGTCTCTGAGCTGTCATCTCTCCCCTTGCTGTTCTTCCAGCTGCCTGGGGATGTAGTGCTGGGCTGTTCCTGTTTTGGGTGCTTTGAGGTTAGCATTTATAAGCCTTCTTCCAGAAGAGAGGCAGAAACCTGCCCATCCTAAGAACTTGCCCCTGTTTTCCC
The DNA here is from genome assembly GCA_013401135.1 of Cettia cetti. Lineage (NCBI taxonomy): Eukaryota > Metazoa > Chordata > Aves > Passeriformes > Sylviidae > Cettia > Cettia cetti. The sequence continues at coordinate 86,969 of VZUI01097563.1, read as the reverse complement.
CACGGCTGCCATGGGTTACAGAACATTTAGACGAATGTTCTTTGTGTGCCTGCACGTCACAGTGGTGTCGGTACCCAGACTGGTTCTGGGGATGTGTGACCAGTCTAACACCCAGTTTTGGTCTATGTTTACAGGAGGCACCTGGGGACATCATTTCGAGGTGCTCTGTGCCTGTGTCTGCAGCAGCCTTGGCTGGCAGAGGGTGACTTTGCCCCCGGAGCACGGTGAGTGTCACTGTGAGAGCTGCCCACACACGTGAGCCTGCAGGTGGTAAGAGTCGGGCAGGGCAGCTGCCTGTCTTGCTTTTAATACTTTGTAGAGTGCTATGAATGTGTGACCTGCATAAGAGTGCCAGAAGTCCCTGGGACGTGAGTTCTGCTTTCACTGGAAGCTCCCCCCTGCCCTACAGTGCTGTGCTGGTTCAATGGGGAGAGAGGGGTTGCCCTCTGGCTGTGATTGAGCTTCTTAGATTGGACCTCTGCTATTTTGCTGCACAAACATCCCTTTCTAACAGCGCAGAGGGGAAACTGGACTAATCCTTTCTTTAAATGCATTTAACCCGTGTTCAAGCCTTGGCTGGGAACTGTAAGGCACGTGGCCACAAACAACCATCACCTCACAGCAGGTGCAGACAGCACTCCTAATGGACCCTGCAAGGCCAGGTGGGTTGAGCTGCTGAACTCCAGACAAGCCTGTGGGACCTCAAAGAGCATCACCTCCTTCTGTGGGGGGTATCTCCTTATCTCTGAGATGGGGAGAAGTGATTTCCCAGCCCTCCTCAAAAGCAGAACTGTAAGATCTTGTTAATTAGTGATTAGCAAGTGCTCAGAGGCTTTTGGCTACAGGGCAGGGGGAAAGGCAGGCTGGGGGATTGGGGGTGTTATGTGGCAGCACTATCTCGAGGTCTTTTTGTCCCTGCTGTTCCAAGTGTAGGGGGAATCTCGGCTTGGCCTTGGAGTTGTGTAGTGCTGGCGCCTGAGGTCCTGAAGCATAGCCCGGTGAGCAGGTGACTATGACAAAGGGTGGGTTAAATCAGGCCCTGACTGCAGGTGATTCTGAGTGAGAAGTGTTTAAGCCCTCCCTGTGCCTCCTGCTGCCCGCTGGGATCCCAGCCGCTCTCCCGAGCAGCAAGATCCTTGTCCCAGCTTTAGGGGGTCAGTCAGGGGGTTTTCCCTCTGCTTTGTACCTGAAACCTGACAGATCCGAGCTTCTCTTTCTCGGGCATAAGGAGAGATGCCCTTGCTGGGGCAGCTTGCTCTGAAGCTGGTACACGTTGAATGTCCCTGGAATGTCTGTAAGTACACAAAGGACAAAAGAGAAAACATAATTTGAAAAGGTGGCTCTTCATGGAAGTGCTTGGGAAAGATCCTTGCTGGTGTGCTGGTACCTCGTGCAGGAGATCAGACTGGCTTGAGGGCAGCTGGTAGATCTGTTTAGTGACTAAGGCATCATAGAAGGGGAGGTGTGAGAGCTTTAGGGAGCTGCTGGTCAGCTCCACACACAGGGTGTTTCCTGAGGCTAATAACTGTGATGTGAAATGTGTCAAATTTCTGTGGGATGCCCAGAGTTGTTCTCTTCACTCACAAAGAGGAGATGAGATGTAGGTTTGTGATGGAGGAGCAGCAAACCTGCTGTGCAGGTCTGGCAGGGATCTGCCATGACTGGGATGTAGCAGCTTATCCTGGTGCCTGCTTTGAAGAGGCAGGGAAGGGAGGGCTGTCCCACACACCGGTCCTGCACCCCGGGTTTTTGTTCCCGGCTGCAGGGTGATGTTTCTCCATGCTTTCAATCCAGATTGCTTCCCAGGGAACAGCGTCTAGGTATGCGGGTGTTGGCTTGGGTTTCCTCTTATGCAAATGAGTTTATAGGAATGTACTAAGCTCCTTTACAAAACAGCTTGAATGCTAATGAAAGACATCACTGTGTAAGAGAAAAATATTGTTAACACATTAGTACCATCGTTAATGAGGTCAGATCATTGCCTTGGAACAAAATTAGTTTGTTTTGCTCTAATCAGTTTTAGTAGCTAGAGTGCCCAATAATTACTCGTGTCCTTGTGAAAGGGATGGGACAGCATGACTAGAGCTGCTGGCAGACTGCTCTGACTCTGAAATGAATTGTGCAGATGATTTTTGAGAGGGCATCTTTCCAGCTGCACAGTGCCCCTGGAGTGATGCTGGCAGAGCCCAGCTTCAGCCAGGAATGGTCATGGTCCATAGCACAGCTCCTCTGGAAAGCTTATCCAGAGGGGGATTCAGAGAGGCATTAGCAGCAGGAACCTTTTTGGACTCTGCTGTTATCTTCATGTCTATGATCCTATTTGACTTAGAGCATGTAAATGTCTCTCTGAATTATTCTTTTCTTCAGTCTATGCAAATTTTCAAGACCCCAGGAGCTCTCAAATACAGCTGCTTTCTAAACCAGAAGATTCACTCCTGGGTATTTGTACCTCTAGAATCTTCTCTTTATTTTGTGTTTTGTTTTTCCTGATGTCATTGGCGTGTTCAGCCTGTGGCCACCAGGATGGATGGACAGGGTGCTGAGAGCCACTGCTGTGGTGGTGCCCTGGCTCAGGAAGAATGATTGTCAGCAGGCCGTGCTTTCCCTTACAGGTGTGATGGTTGTGCATGTGGCTTTTGCATGTGCAGCTGCTGCCCAGCAAGGGAAGAGCTATGGTGATGGAGACCTTCTCCTGTGCCTCTCTCAGGGCACTCAGGCTGGGCTGTCAGACCACAGACCCTAGCATGCCTTCAGTCTCTCTCACTAGTCCTCTACCTGTAAAATGAGTCAGAGTGCAGCTTCTGATAAAAAATTAGGCTGAGCTCAACCATCCCACCCATGCTGGAGCAGGAACCATCTCTAGTTCCTCTCCAGCATCTGCCTGGCAGCTCTCTAGGAGTGCAGTGCAGGGATAGCAGAGTTGCAGCATCGTGGACTTGGAGCAGGGAATGCGCTTGCTGGCACTGTGCCTCCTTTTGGTTGTGCTCTCCCTTGTCCTTGATGGATCCTTGCAGGAACCTGGGTCAGGCTCACAGTGCCACAGCTCAGCAGTTTTTTAAAGTGGTTCTTTCCTGCAAAAGGTTGAGTTTATGCTGGAGCCTCCAGCTATCCCTCCCTTTAATCCACTTGCTGACCTCAGCTAAAATGGTGTTAATCCTTGCTATACTTTCCATTTCCTTCCTCGTATTTCCTTCTGGCTCAGCTCAGATGTGTTTTCTCCCCTAAAGCTGAGGGAGCTGGTGCTGGGCAGCGATTCTTGGAGGGGTGCCAGGAGTGTCAGAGCTGGGGCAGTCTGAGGGCTGGAGCTCTGCACCTTGGGGTTTGCCTGTCTGCCTGGCCATGGCCAGTGAAGTGTCACTTCTCAGGAATACACAGGGGCCTTGCTGGGTCTGCTGCTCCCCCCCACCTCACAGGCACTGCAGCCAAGACTGCTCAAGGCCTTCACATCCCTGACCAGTTCTGTCTCACTTGTAGTGAGGCCCAGCAGTGTCTCTTCCGGCTGTCCCCTCTCTCCTGTGTCAGGGAGCTGTGACCAGTGCTCCCCAGCAGCCACCTGACTTGCTTGAGTCCCGCTATGGTGCTCCTCTAGCACGTATTTGGGTTGTTGAAATCCTGTGAGGATCAGGATCTGCAAACACGAGACCTCTACCATTTGCCAGAATGTCTCAACTGCTTTGCCCTGAGCAGGAGGTCTGTTGGCACCCCCACCACAATGTCACCTGTGTTTGTCTGTCCTCCAGCCTTGAGCTCTCAACAGGCTCCTCAGCTCTCCTAAGGCACAGCCCGATGGGCCCTAAGCAGCTCCTCCTTGCTGTCCCACAGAGCCCGTGTCCATATGTGGCAGCACCAGGTCACTCAGCTGAGCCACCATGTCCTGTGGCCCTCAGCTGTGCTCCAACCCTGCCTCCAGGCACCATCCTGAGGGTGGAGGCTCCAGCCATGCACCGGCTGCATGGGTCTCTTAATGTTTTGAATTTCCCACATTTTTAATTCCATTGAATGCCCTTAATTCCTGTGTCATGCAACAAGGAGAGCTCTGTCCAGAAAAGCTCTGTTAGAGACGTGTATTTTGGCAATTCTAAAAATATACCTCGCTCGCCCAGGCTTGTGCAGGGTAGCTATGGCAACGTGGCTCCAGGAGCAAGGTTAAAAACAATTGCACCAATTAAGGGGAAAATAGAGCTGTTCAAGCTTATCAAACTTAAAAATTTAGGAAATCTGAAGTAACAAACTGATGCTGTGGTCTGTTTTGGGTTGATTGGAACTGCGCCCCTTCTGCTTTTAAGGAGCATCCCAAGTGCTGATAGGGCTGGGGATGCTCAGTCTGGTGAACAGACAGCTCCAGGGAGAGCTCAGAGCCCCTTCCAGTGCCTGAAGGGGCTCCAGGAGAGCTGCAGAGGGACTTGGAACAAGGAATAGAGGGACAGGACACAGGGAATGGCTTCCCACTGCCAGAGGGCAGGGCTGGATGGGATATTGGGAAGGAATTGTTCCCTGTGAGGGTGGGCAGGCCCTGGCACAGGGTGCCCAGAGAAGTTGTGGCTGCCCCTGGATCCCTGGAAGGCCAGGCTGGATGGGGCTAGGAGCAGCCTGGGCTTGTGGAAAGTGTCCCTGCCCATGGCAGGGGATGGAATGAGATCATCCTAAAGGTCCCTTCCCACCATTCCATGGCTCTATGAAAGAGAGCAGCCTGGCTGAAACACGGGGAGTGTTTTGAGGACAAAAGCATGGTCTGAAGAACAGTTTTGTCTTGCAGTGCTGGCCTGTGAGAGGGCAGGTGGATATTATAATTTGTGTGCTGAGCTAAAGTCCCTCAAAATCAATGGAGATGGTTTCATTGATGGATTAGCTTAGGGCTGGGAACACAGACTTGGTAAAAGCGACCAGATGAGTCTGAAAGCAATGTGCTATTGTTTTTAAACTAGATTTGCTTTAATTGTACTTGCTGGGCCCTGGTCACGGCCAGAGGAACCCTCCGGAATGTCATCAGCTCACTGGTGTGGTGCTGGGAAGTGTTTGTCTAGTGGAGCTGACTGAGCAATGTGGTGCTTCAAAAAGCTTTAAATAAAATTATTTATGGCACTTTAATTTTGCTGTGCCTCACAGAAAAACAGAATGAAAGGACTTAGAGCATGTCTTTCCAAAATATTTCCAGGATTTTGTTGATGTTGCAGGCATTTTCTTTCCCTGGCAGATTGTGCTTCACCACCTTGGCATGCTGATGCCATCCCATGTTTTTTTGGGGATGGACAAAGGGTTTTGGGTGCAAATGTGCCTCTACCTGATCCTCAGAGAAATTTTTGAGCTCAGGGCAGAGAGTGGTGATGCTACTGCTGCCTGTTCCTGGGCTTGAACCTGAGCCGGTGAGGATCCTGCCTTGCCTGTTCTCTCCAGGAGCTCAGCTTGGCTTTTGATCAGTCCCATTGACCCTGAGGAGCCTCTGGAAGCTTCTTGCTGTGTGTGAAAGCACTGGAGAGGAGGACCCCAGGGAGAGGTCCCAGTCAGTGACTGGTTTGGGTTGTCCTGGAGCACACAGGCGAGCTGGAGGTTAAAGCGCAGGCCCAAGGGGTGGCTGCAAGGCAGAGGTCTGTGCAGAGGAAGGAAGCGGGGGTGTGCAGCTGCGTGGGGAGGATGCTGCGCCTGCTGGAAAGCAGCAGCAGTGTCTCCTGAGACAATTTAGGTGAAGGAAGCTGTGATGAAGTCACTGTTTTACTTGGCTTGGTGGTGGCAGGAGGTGTCATCAGCAGTGCTGGGGGGTGAGGAGTTCAGGTTAAAGGTAGCAAAAAGCAAATGGGCACATGTGCTGTGTGCAGTGCATGGTCCCTGGGCTGGCAGCTGCTGAGCAGTGCCTGGCCTGTGGCACACATGGGGAAGTCAGTGTTTCATAGAACCACAGACTGCTTTGGGTTGGAACAGATCTTAAAGATCATCTCATTCCAATGCCTTCTGTGGGCAGGTTTAACACAGCTGCCACAGAGAGGGATCTCTGCTTTCCAGGATCTGGTCCTTCCCCTCCCTCCACTGGGTGTGAGAGAAACCTCATCTGTGTGCTGCGAGCACAAGCTGTGCTGGTGCTTTGGGCAGGGTCTCAGGTGGGTGCTAATCCCCAGGGAAGGCAGGTGTGGGTGTCCCCAAGGCTCCTGGGGGCTTCAGGGGTGGCACTGGCCCAGGTGGAAGAAGTGCAGCTCCTGTAACCCAGTAGCAATTCCTTCCACTTGCAGAGAAGCTTTGAGCAGAACATGAATTGGAGTATTTTAAGATGATTTAGGCAAATTTTAAAAAATTTAAGGTGGATGTCTTTAACTCCCTTTGAATTATGGTTTGCATCAATTTGAGTTAATGAAGCTGGAGGCCATCCCATAATGTGGTGGGGTTTTTTGCATAGGTTAGACCAGAAGTGTGCATGGAGCTTTCTGGGAGCTGGGCCAGGCTGGGGAAGAGGCAGAGCTGGTGGGGAAAGGCTCCAACAGGGCTGGTGGTGAAGCTGTCAGCGCACGACGTGCCAGGAGCATTCCCAGGCTCCGAGTCAGGTGCTGGCTTCTGGCCAGGGCTGGTTTAGTGGGTGAGGACTCACAGTGAAGCTCCTGGGGAGGGGATTTACCCTGTGCTCAGGGAGCAGTGAGCTTGGAAGGGCAGAGCAGAAGGGCTGTGTGTGGAACAGCCGAGGGCTCACGCTGTGACCAGACCCAGCCACCCCATGGGAGTGCTGGCAGATGCAGGTTTGGCTCCAAGCCTTGTTGGGTGGGAGGGAGGTGGGCAGTGGGATTTCACCCTGCTCCACAGGCTGCTTGGAAGGGCTGTCCAAGGCTGGGCCTTCCCACATCCTCTCGAGCTGTCACACCTTGCAAGGTGTGACACAGCTCCAGCAGGGTTCGGTGCTGGTTTTCCTCCGTGACTTTGGGTAGTCTGTGCATGTTACTTGATGTCAGTCTAGTCCTTCAGCTCTCTGCAACCCTTCCTCCAGTGACTCTGGTGTTTAAGTGCCCATGTGCTGTTCCTTTCCCCATAGCAGGGATGCTGTGGAAGTGAAATCCTATGCTTTCTTCTGTCGATTGCCTTGGTGGCCGTGGTCCCTTGTGAAATGCCTCCGCTCTTCCAGCTGGGCCTGCATGGGGGGCTGCAGAGGGATGATGTGTGTGTAGGGAGAGGGGGAGAGGTGGCATAAAGAGCTTTGTTCTCTCCCTGTGAGGTGTAATGTCAAGAGGATCTCTTACAATGTGTGCTTGCCCTACTCCTGCAAAATTACAATTAGTTCTAATTAAGTGGAGGTTAACCTCCACTGTGCATCCTGCAAATTAATGGAATGTGCCATTACCTTATCTTGCAGCACTAGAGGTTCTTGAAAATTACTTGGAAAGGAGTATATTCTTCTGTGTGGTTTGAATTTTTAATTTATGTTAATATTTCAAGCTTGACTTAATTAATTTTAATGATGGACCTTTGATCTTTTTTAAACACTCTTGCTTCTGTAGATTAATATAGCTTTCCAGCTCTTCTCCCATTGTAGTGAAATGAATTGGGTAAACATACATAATATGATAAAAATGTGAAAATACACCCTGAGCCACAGGGGTGGTGAAGCTGGTCTGGTTCTCCCTGTGTGGGTGTGAACTGAGTGGGCTCTGCTGCTGCTACTCAGAGGGGGAATGCAGCAGGATCCACAGGTTTAGTGCAAGATACTGTGTTATTTCATCTTGGAGGGAGTTCTGGGGACAAAACTCCTCTTGTGGCTTTGGGCTTGCCTCTGGAAATAGTAATTTGGGTTTGTGGTTGTGTGTTTGAACAGAGCATCATCATTTCTGGGCAGTCTTTTCTTGTGTAAGGCTCCCTGCTGCAATGGCCAGGGAGCACAGGCAGGTCATGCATGACCCCAGGATCTGGGGTGCCTCAGCAGTGCAGGGGAATGGTCACTGCCCTGGGTCTCTGGCCACGCTGGTGCTGGTGTAAGCCAAGTACCACTGTCTTTCTTGCCTGCTTGGGCACACCTTTCTCATTCAGCTGCACCATTTGACCAGCACCCCCAGAGCCTTTCCCACTGGGCACATTTCAGCCACTGTGTTCCAGTCTTGGAGCATCCCATGGGGTTTTTGTGAGCTAAGTTCAGGCCCAGGCACTGGGCCTTGTTGGATCTTCATACAGGGCCATTGGCCCATGGATGCAGCCTGTCCAGATCCCTCTGCAGAGTCTTCTTGCGCTTCAGCAGATCAACACCCTGCCCAGCTTGGTGTCAGCTGCAATCTGAGGGTGTCCTCAACCGTCTTGGCCAGCTCATCAAAGATCTGGAACAGATCTGACCCCAACACTGAGCCCTGGAGAACACCACTAGTGACTGGCTGCCAGCTGGATGGGGCTTTGTTACCCATCCCTCTTGGCCTGGCCACGTCTTGGTTGGGAGCGACAGGTGTCTTCCAGGGAAAGCTGGAGCCTCCCTTGGAATGGGGAATGTAAACCCCCTCCCTCCAAATTACTACAATTTTGAAATTAAGGGGCTTTTAGGCAATGATATGGGAATAGGAATAACAGTTCTTGACTAGGAATATTAAAAATAAAAATGTAGTAGTACAAAAAAACCCCAATCAAACAAAAAAGAAAACCCTGACAGGGTCAGAACACACCTTGTTTGTCATTGTGTTGGTAGCAGTCCAATCAAGTCCTCCTGCAGTGACAGATGTGGTTCTGTTGGAGCAGAGATGATCCTGTAGCAGGGTGTAGTTTTCATCTGAAGGTCCAGTGGTGGCGAGTTGGGTTTGTTTTTTCTCTGGGAATCCAATGCACACAGGCTGTGCTGGTGTTCTGAGTCTCAGGTTTTATCCAGGTAGGAATGCTGGGCTCCTCTCACTGGGTGGAGCATCTCCCAAATGGATGATGGAATTGTACAGCCCTGCAGTGAGCCTGGATGGCCCATGAACAGCAGATATCCCGTGCAGGGAGGCTGGGTTGTGGAAGGGGTAAAGAAAACACCTCCCCAACGGGTTTCAACAGACAGCAATAGAATACATACTGCTGGTTACATCTTGCATTGCAACCCAAGACAGCCATTCAGCCCACTTTTCACTCAGCAAACAGTGCCCCTGTCCAAGCCACGGACAGCCATTTTCCCCAGAAGAATGCTGTGGGGAACAAAGGCTTTCCTGGAGTCCAGGTAGACACATCCACAGACTTTTTCTCCCATCAGCTGAAGGGATCACCTGTCACAGAGGGTGGTCAGGTTGCTCAAGCAAGCCCTGCCTTTCATGAGCTTGTGCTGGCTGGCCCTAATTCCCTGGTTGTCCTGAACGTACCACGTGGTTGTCCCAAGATGATCTGCTCCATGAACTGCCCCTGCACTGAGGTCAGACTGGCAGTCCTGCGCTTCCCCAGATTCTCCTTCTTGTGGATGGGCATCACCCTGGCAGCTCCCGGCAGCTGGGTGAGCCAGGACTGCTGGTAAACAATGGAAAGTGCTTCAATGAGCTCTTCCAGCACCTTCCTCAGCACCCTTGGGTGGATTCCGTCTGGCCCCAGAAATTTGTGAGTGTATGAGTGCTGCAGTATTTTGCTAAGTCCTTCCCCTTATGGAATTTATGGGGGGTCTTCATTCTGTTCTTTGTCCCAAGCTTGGGGGACTCAGTACCTGGGGAATGACTGGACTTATTATTTGAGCTAGTCCTGCAATGTTTTAAAATTAAAACAGCAGACATCATCTCAGAAGTTTCCCAGTCCCTGCCAGAGCATTGACCTTGCCAAGCTGACTTCTGAAGCCAATCTTCTGAGAAGGGGAGAGAAACCAGCCAAGCTTCTTTTCTCTGTGTGCTCCCAAGATGTGGGGACCCATGGGTGTCTCTGAATCCAGATCCAAGCCTGCCCTTCCGGGCTGATGTCAATGGCCCTGCTCCCAGCAGTCCCCTGCTCTGGTGGGAACCTTTGGTTGTGCTGTTCCCAGCTCCTTATCTCGCAGTGTAGGGACTGGCAGGGGCTTCCCTGTGGTCACCATCCAGCATTCCTGTTTTCTGCCTCTGTCTGGCAGCTGTGTTACCTGGGATTGAGGGGTTTCTACCTGGGAAGAGCAAATTTACAGGGCAGGTTTTAAGGGTGAGCTTGCTAGTTTCTCAACCCACGAGAGGGATTTGGAGAAGCAGAAGGGTTGTCAGCAGTGCTCTTGCTCTTTATTTCTGTGGTCAGTTGCTGTGTCTGAAATGACAGTGATGCCTGTGCAGCAGAGGAGATCTTGCAGGAGGGGAAAAGAGATGCTGAAAGGGGCTGCCATAACAGTGGCTTCTTCAACAAAGTGCTCTAGATAGACTGGGCACATCATCCAGTCCTGGATCATCCAGTCCAGCCCTGGCCCTGCACAGACACCTCAACAATCCCACCTTGGGCATCCCTGGCAGTGCTGTCCAAACACTCCTGGAGCTCTGGCAGCCTTGGGGCTGTGCCCATTCCCTGGGGAGCCTGTGCAGAGCCCAGCACCCTCCAGGGGAAGAACCTTCTGATATCCAGCCTGACCCTACCCTGGCACAGCTCCAGCTGCTTCCTGGGTCCTGTCCCTGGTCACAGAGAACAGAGATTGAAGCTGCCCCCTTGAGAGGAAGCTGCAGACCCTTATGAAGTCTGACCTCAGTCTCCTCCAGACTAAAGAAGCCCTCAGGTGTTCCTTGTGTGGTGCCTCCAGACCCTTCACCATCCTCATTTCCCTTCTTTGGATATTTTCCTGTTTTGGTCTTTCTGATATTGTGGCACCCAAAACTGCCCCCAGGACTTGAGGTGAGGCTGGAGCAGCACAGAGTCCTTGTGCTGGTGTGATGCTGTTGGGCAGTTTTGGGAGCTCGCAATGTCCAGGAAAACAGAGAAACAGTTCAGAACTGTAATGGTGATATTCTGGAGTGACATCTCCCAGTGTGGTTACGACATGGGCTGGTAGCACCCAGTTCCTGGTCATAACTCCTCTGGCCCTGGCTTTTCCCAGCTGTTTTGGGGCTGAGATTGGAAAGGAAGAAATGGCTGGGGCTGGATCAGGGACTCTGCTGTGCTGGAGCCAGAGGGGCTTTTCTTCAGCCTTGCAGGGTGGGGGAAGCTGCCTGACCTTTAGTGCAGATTTGTTTCTGCATTACTTGCCCTTTTAACACATGATTGAAAACAGGCTGTGGGGGAGAGGAAGCCAAAGCTCAGAAATGGGGCTACTAGCATTGGTCAGGAGCATTTCTAGGAGAAACAGAGCAGAAAAAGGAGCATGTAGAGAGAATAGATTTTGTTGTTGGTGATGGATTGCCCATGTGGAGATACAGACCTGGCTCTGGGGTGCTGCCACACAAACTGAACATGAGGGTCACAACCGCTTGTGTCATTGCTCAGTGCAAAAGAGGTCAAGAACATGCTGTCATCTGGCACGTTTGGGAGGTTTGGGAAGAGGCTGCCAGAGGTGTTTGCTGCAAACTTCACCTCCTGAAAGTGCACTTGCTTCCAGCTATGACTGTGCCCTCAGTCCTCTGGGGTGGCTTCTGCTGGGCTGTGGGGAGAGTGGCCATTGACATGGACACGCTGGTGTATGTGATGTGAACACCCATGCCTGGGGCTGGCAAGGGGACAGTGACAGGCAGGCACAGGAGCCCGCTGTGGCACTGGCAGTCTGATCCCGGGCTGCCCACGGATGCCGATTGCTTCCCTGTGGCAACAGTGCCTCGCTGGCGTTTGTGCTGAAGTCTTATGAACTCTTTATATCTTAAGTGTATGTGACCTGTTTATCTTTGGGCACTGGGCAAACATGGATGGATATTGGATAAAACACTGCAAATATTTGCAGTTCCCTGGGAAGACAGCTGGGTGAAACTTGAGGTTTCGCATAACATGTGGTCCTTTATTGCTCTGCTTTTCAGGTTAAGATCTTGGACTGCTTGGCAGAGGGGCAAGGTTGATCTTCCACAGCCAGGGCATTGCAGGGCCCTGTCACCTCTGCCAATCCTGTGCCTCACACCTGTGACTGTCTTGCAGTAGGCATGACACCAGAATGTGCCTGGGCTGGAGGTGGGCACAGGCAATGGTCTCTAAACCTTTTGTCCAGGGGCTGATACAGCAACCCTGTGTGGAGTCCAGCGAAATCCCATGGCCAAGTACTTCGGGACCTTGTGCAGGGATTTCTGTCCTTTTGGACCATCCTTTGTGCCTGGTTGGAGAGAAATGGCGGATAGAAATATTGAGGAGTTAGACATGTCTCCATGTAGAGGGTGGCATGATGTACAGGAGAGACCCATTCCCAAGGGCAGGGGTGGTATAAGGTATTTGGAAGTCAGGTTTTCTTCTCTGTCATGGACAGCATAGGAGAAAAGCCCATACTTGACAGTGTTGGCTGGAGGGGAAGGTGAGGCGCTGGCACACCATGGGTGCAAGGGTGCTGCTTCCAACCCCTTACGAGCACCTCAAATTGAAACCTAAGGATTTTGGGTTTCAGCCACTGTTCACTGACTGACACATCAGCCGTTGTGAACTCTGTAGTCTTTCCATTCCACCTTTTGGAAGCTTGGAAGAAATGTTTCTCCATGTACCCCAAGCAGGTGGGGTGAGATGGGAAGTTCCCAAGCTGTGAGAATTCTGAGGGATGGTGGTCTGGGGTGCAGTCATGTGCTGCAGCATTCATAAATCCCAGGCAGTTTAAGGCCGGGAAGTGGACAGTTTAAGGACATTATAAATCTTACCTCCACCCATACTGGAAACATGAAGAGTATCCTTCAAACCATGAGCAGGGAACACCCCTTAAAGGACCACAAACTCTCCTTTTTGTTGGGACATTAAAATTCAAACATTAACTAGGAAATCTCCTGCAGAAGTGAGAGTTGCAGCAGGTCTGATCCTGGAGTAAGGGCTTAAGTGTAACTTGGCTTCACATAATCACAGGGGTGGCCTGAGGCCAAGTCCAGTGGCAGCAGAGTTGAGGGGGGAGGTCTTGCCATAGACTTGAGTGGTTTTTACTGGGAATATTTGCCATGTGTGTACAGAGATGAGCTCATGATGTGCTGAAACAGGAGACTGTGATCAGCTAGGTGTATCTGAGGATGTTCCCACTTTCCCTCCCCTTTCCCTGTTTTAACTCTCAGCTGAGCCCCAAGCTGTCACTTGTTCCCAGTTCACTGTGAACCACATGAGATGGATTTGCTATAATCTCTGAGCCAGAGCCCAAGATTTTCCAGCTAAGCTATGCTTACAGAAATGTTCCCAAGAGATGTTTTCTGTGAGGACTTGGAAATTTAGTTGTAAACAGAGATATCAGAAACATGTGGTTATTCCTCTGTTTCCCAGATGATGACAACAATGTTTTCAAGTGACAGAGCACTGCAGTTCTCCAGAGCAGGGGCCTGGGAGTCACTCCTGCAGGGTGGTCTTGTGGCTACCTTCAGAGCAGTGGCTGTGGCACTCTCTCATGAGGTTTTGTGAGGGCATGGGTCTTGCACCACCTGGGGGGTGCCCTGGCCAGAGTATTTGCCAGTGGACTTGGGAAGAAAACAGATCCTCTGTGTGAGACTCCATGGGTCCCATTCGTGCTATTTGGTCAGAGCCATCCCTTCCCACTGGGCTTGAGCTGGGGGTCTCAGCACCTCTTCCTCTGGAGTTGTGTGATGAACGTGTGATTCTAGCTTTGCTTAGGAAAGTTCCAAACTTCAGCACTAAGGTCAGCATTGAAGAAACATCCCAGAGTAGGGCTCAGGTAGAAGTTTATACTTGTGCTTCCTCACATATTTTCAGATGTGTTCCTTGACAGGCACGAGTTAAGGTAGGACTTTTGCCATTATAGCAAATATTTGGACTCAATTTGTACCCTCACCCAATACTCCCTACTCCTCACTGGGGCTGAATTCCATACAAGACTCTTGTTTTGGCAGTGGTTCTCATCTGGGTTTGAAAAGCAATATGTGCTTTGAGTGCGCACTTCACAAAACCACAAGGTCTCCCTAGCTCTCAGCAATCATATGTTTGAAAAATGTTGAGGGGTTTTTTTCTTTTATTTGGATTTCCTCCAAGCCAGGCACTCTGGGCTTTAGCAAATGTCGAGAAGCAAAGATGTAGCTTACACTGGGATCACAGGGTGTTTAAGCAAAGCCTCCTGGTGAAGCTGCTGCCACAGGGATGCTCAGGCATGACCTGAGGCAGCAGGGTTTGTTTCATTTGCTGGGCTGCTCTCCTGTTGGGATGGGTGATGGCTGTTTGCCCAAACTGTGGCTTTGCTGTTGGTCATAGCAGCAGGAGAGTGAGCCAGGAGCTTTGCACTGAAGGATGCTGCATCCTCCACATGAAGAACTGAGAATCTCTGAGTCTGATCCAGCCAGCAGCTGGACACCAGGAGGTACACAATGTGTTTACCTCTCCCTCAGGTGTCACCAGCTGGCTTTACCATGGAGTCTGGTGTGTGCTGATGGATCCAGGTGCTGGCTGGGTGCTGGGATGCACTTGGAAAGGTGCTTTTTTGGGTGACAAGCACCCTTGGCCCCATGTGCCCCTGGAGGATTCAGCTCAGCCATTGCTCTTTGCAGGTGCTCCAGCACACAGAGATGAGGTGAACATGGTGGTGGTGCTGGGTGGGTGGTTGGATTTGGTGATCTCAAAGGTCCTCTCCAACCTTAACGACTCTGTGTTTCTAAGAAAGGTCTTTCAGGTGCTGGAAAGGAGTTGTGTGATAGAAGGCAAAGGGTCAGCTGTGTGTCACCTTTGGAGTGTTAAGGATGGAGACCTCTGGACTGGTGTGGGGGTTCCATCAGCAGTCTGGAAACAGGAGTGAAACCATGAAATGTGCATTGATTGAATGAAAATGGAAATGAAAATCTAATCCAGGCTTACAAAATCATGAAGGCTCTGAGTCAGAGGAAGGTGTAACTGTCACCCACCTCATCTCTCTATACAAAAATTAGAAGCTGGCAGTGAAACTCAGGGGTAGTTAATGGGAAAAGGATGAAGGGATGTGTTGCTTCACTGAGCAGGTAACAAGCCTGGACCTTGGTGCTGCCATAGGCTGGGGAGGCAGGTGTCTCATTTGAAAGGCACTAGGCACATTCTTGACCAGCAGGTCTATAGTTGGATCCAAAAAGGACTCATCTGGGATATATCCACTGTCATACCTCATCCCACATTTGTGGATGCTGGGAATGGACCATGGAGTACCCACGCTCCCGTGTTCTCCCTAAGCAGCCTCTTTGGAGAAGAAGAGCAGAAAAACTGGCAGTTACTGATGGTCTTTGGGGGTGATGAGACCTGTTGGGGACACTCCAAAGGTCAAGACAAACATATCTAGGGCAAGAACATCCCCAGTCTGTCTTGAACTCTGCTTGACCATAAAATGTGTCTGGTACTGCCAGGCTAAACTGGCTCTACTCAGATCAGGATCTGCCTTCTGTAAGGACTCTTGTTTCTAGGCTGTAGACTAATAGACTCTGTTATTAAATGAATGCAGCAGGTTTCACTTGAGGTCTGCAAAGGTGATTTGCAGCCCAAACCCCCTTGAGAGAGTAGCTTCTCTTCCCAAAGCCAAGTGTGTGTTGGTCCCCATCACGTAGGTCTTTACCCCATGCCAGGACTGGGGTTGGCAGAGCATCCAAATGCAGCAGTGGGAGGGTGTCAGGGGAGTAGGAGGAGATCTGGCCTGGGAGGAAGGATGCTGTTTACACTGGGTTTGTTGCAAGCCAATGATTTGTCCCTGGCTTTAATGGTAGAACAAAGCATATTTACTCAGCTTGTTTGGCCGGTGAACAACTGCTGAATAAGAAACTGTCAGATGGGAATCAGTTAGAGACTTCATCTCTGAGTGAACGATCCTATTTGACATCAGATGCTCTGTGAAACCCAGTAAGGACAATGCTACTATTTATGTGGTTCTTTTCTTGCTCCTTCCCTTCTTCCCTGTCATCATCTGTGCTCTAATATTAGAGCTCTGACCCTGTGTGTTGCTCCCAGAGCAAGCATTGACACCAAGCCTTTCACGTGGCTCCTGTGAAGAGATCTTTGTGTTTGTGAGGGGGAAGGAGCTGGCTGAGCCTTGCCTCCCTCTTCCCTGCTCCCTGGGGCTGAGGTGGTGATTGCAGGTTCTGAGCAGCACAGGTAGCAGTGTGTGCCCTGCAGGTGGCTGGGAGATGCAGCTTGTGTGGCAGCTGAAGCCCAGGCTGCCATGCAGCAGGTCAGGGGGTGATGCCTGGGGGCTGGCTGCTGCTTTGTCTCTGAGTTCTCTGCTTTGTGCTGCATTGTCGCCTTTTCCTCCTGTCCAGTTGACTTGGCCTGTTGAACAGTGACATGACTTCCCTCACTTCTGCTGGGAGCTGTCCTGTCACAAGAGCAGATGAAGTTCCTTCCCGTGTGATGGATGGCCTGTGGTATAAGGAGGTGGGAGTGAGAGCAGAGGAGCAGAGGAGGGGCTGATTGCTGTTGCAAACAAGCTCTTGCCATCCCAGAGAACCTGCAAGAATCTTGTGTTAGGGGGCAGTCACTGAGTCCTTGTCACCATGACATCTCCTTGCCTACAACTCAGCTCAGGCTGCCCAAGTGAGTGAGTCAGCAGGCAGTGACTCAATAAGGTCACTGGATGGATTTACCCTCCAGGCAGAAACATTCCTGGCTGCATTTATGACATAACTGGCCCAAAAGTCTCATCACTAACTGGTGACTCTTTATATCCTTGCCCAGGGCCTCTGGGCAGGCTGCTTCTGGGGAGCCTGCATTCAGCAGGTCCCAGGAACTGCAGCTATCAGAAAGGAAAGCACACGTGGATCCCTTCCCTGTCCTGGGGAAACATGGCAGCTGGAACTGTGAGCATCCTGCAAAAACACAAGGCTGTGGAAGGTTTGCAGTGGGCTTGCCTCTGCCCTACCTTGGTACCACTGACTGCATCAAAGAGCATTTCCCCTGAACACACCCAGTCCTGACTGGGAATGATCATAAACTTTTCAGTGAGGTAATTACTTTGCTCTTCTTACCTCACGACTTAATTTTGAGGTTTGCTTGAGGTTGACAGCACTTGATCTTATAATATCTTCTTAATCTCCTTTTCCTCCCTTTAATGATGGTGCAAATAAGATTTGCAACTTCTTTTAACTGCTGGCTCTCTGGGAATGCTTCAGTGGAGCTGCAAAATTCAGTAGGATCTTCTTAGATCTGTGGGTTGACCTGTAACTGTGGCATTGTCCCTTGTACATGCCTTAGAAATAACTTCTAGATTTTGAGGGGGTTTGAAGGGGTTTTGGTCTGCAAGCTGAAACCTCCTCTTGTAGCAGGGCTGTACTGTTAGATTTGGCAGGACTGGGGAGGTCAAATCCAGCCCTGCCCTCTCTGTGCCTGGTTTGCTGGGCTCTTCTTCCACCCTCTGAGCCCCAGTGGGGTCTCTGTTCCTGGCACACCCTCAGGCAGCATGCTGGGACCAGCCTTGGAGCCAAGCACGGGCACTGATGCAGCTTGGCTTTGCCGCACATGGAGCTGGACTTGGAAGAGAAGAGGAGCAGGTGAGTGTTCTCCACGAGAGGTCTTTAGAGGTTGAAATGAGCTGTGGTGGCAAAGAACAGCTGGAGGTGCTGGGGCTCAAACCTAGCAAAGCTGTCCTGCTCTTCATTGATGCATCCCCTCCTGTGTGTGGCTGGAGCTGATGAGGATCAATGGATAAGGGCACCTGGGAGAGGCAGCATGACCCTGCTTGCCTGGGCAGGTTATGTCACCCTTCTGTGCCCCACTCCCTCAGGACAGGAGTCCTGCTCTGCTGTCCCTTAGATGTGTGCAGAGGGGCCACGATGAGCTGGGCAGTCTTCATGGGGCTCAGCAAGTGGGAAACCACTTTTACCTTTTTCCCTGAATTTGACCAAGGCTGCACAGAAACACTGATAGCTGGCCAGGCCATAATTAACTGGGACAGGTATCCCCGTAATTACACCTCCTGGGTGCATTGCCCTGCCTGCACAGGGCTTGATGCAGGGGACAGCAGGGGTGAGAACTGGGTTTTTCCTTCTGAAATATTTTCCAGGGAATGCTGAGCATGTCCTGGCAGTGAAGGGTGGATGTGGAGTGCCTTTGGGTACGGTGGCTCCTGAGGCAGCCACTCCTCCCGTCCTGGTGGGCTGTGCTCTCGGAGGGGACAGCTGCCATGGTCTGTGGGAGCTCTGGCTGTTCTTGGCTCATCATGGGGAGCTGGATGAGAAGTGGGTGGGAGAGCAGCTGAGAGGGACATGGCCTCGTTG
The DNA here is from genome assembly GCA_013401135.1 of Cettia cetti. NCBI lineage: Eukaryota > Metazoa > Chordata > Aves > Passeriformes > Sylviidae > Cettia > Cettia cetti. The sequence goes on along the minus strand of VZUI01097563.1, from coordinate 68,796 downwards.
CATGGAGCGGTTGTGAAGCTTTCCCAGCCCAGAGGCATGTGTGCACCCCAGAGCAGTACCTGTACCTGGGGGGTTTGGGGGTTTGCCCTTTCTCCAGAGAAGTCCCAGGGTGAGGTGCTGGAGGCTGTGGGGAGATGCCAGGCTGGCAGGACACAGCCTGAGCACTGCCAGCCTCCAGCCCTACCTGGGGGGCTCCCTGGCCCTGGCTCCAGGCAGCTGCTGGAAGCCATGGCAGTGCTGAGAACCTTGGCAAGTTCTTACTGTTGATTGTGGCTCCAGTGCCAGCATCAGGAGGCACACTGAAATGAGTTAAGATGACTAGAGGAAAACCAAAGTCTCCCCATGGCTCCTGCTGGAGGCACTCCCACAGAATGCTTAGGGCCTGAAGTGTCCTTCTGTGCCTGGATCTGCTCCAGGCTATAAGTCAGATTGAGATTGAGATGGGACCTGATGAACGTTCCCTGGGCTCCCAGGATGTGTGCAATGAGTAAATCAATCCATACACCTGTAAAGTTGTAACTGCACAATGTATTAACAATGCATTGCAGCTCATCCTGGCAGCTCTGTAGCTGAGTGTCTGAAGAGCTCAGAGCTGTCATGGCTGGGCCCTGTAAGGACAGTGGTGTTCCTTCACACTGCTGCTGGTCAGTTTCTAACAGGGATGTGGCTTTTTTTGGTTACACTCTGCTTTAAATGTCCTGGTTATCAACTCTGTTCCTGCCAGCTCTTAGCCTGGCCCTGTCTGCCAGCACATCCCATCCAGGCTGGCAGCACTTCCAGCAGCACAGGCACATCCAGGTCAGGTCTCTGTGCCAGTCCCACTATGCCACAGCTGCTGCTGAGTTTGGCCCTGGTGCTGGGCCTGGCATTGCTTCTCAGGTTCTGAGATTTTGGTGTGCTGTGCTAGCCCAGGCAAAGGTGAGAGCTGACTGACCAGGTGTCTCTGGGCATGCAGGGCTTGCGGCCTGCCTGGATCTCAGCCCCTCCTGGGTCGTCCTGCTGCAGCAGAGGATGCTGGAAGCTCATCAGTCAGTCATCCTGCTGTCTCTTGCCCACAGATTCTATTGCTATGGCTTGGCTTTCACGCTCATAGGTGAACTAACAAGAAACAAAGCTATTTTCTCTATTTTCTTGCTTCATGGATTTGATTTGGGTTTTATTTGCATGGTGTGAAATGGTGGCAGGTCACTAGAGCTGATGTGAAGCCTCATGAGCCACTGGAAGATGGAGAGGTTGGATGGCTGAGGAGAATGAGGCCTCCTGTGCTAGACCCTGCTGTTACATCAGAAAAATGCTGGCAGAGGCTGGAGGAACATTCACTGCTGAGTTCTCCCTCCGTGCTGGAGCTTGTTGTCTGAAGCAGCAGGATGGTGCTGCAGGGCCTGGCTGCCTCCCTGGCACAGGGAGAGGACGATGATGAGTGAGAGGAGGATGATGGTGCCAGCCTGGGCTGGCAGAGGCAGCCCAGTCCCCAGAGTCCCTGCCTGACACATGATGGGTGTAATGACCATTTCTTCATACTCTGTTACTCATAAATTGTTACATATGAAGCTGTAGAGTTCTGCTGGGCTTTTGAAGGGCTGAGTTGTGTTTGGAGAGGGAAGACTCCCCTTCATCCATCTGTGCTGAGCTGCAGGAGGATCCTGCAGAGCCCTGGAGCCTGCACCCAGGCTCAGATCCCTGTCAGTGCTCTACTGGGAGAAAAACCACCCAGGCAAACATAGTGGGTAACTTGGCAGCCAAGAAGTGGATGGTTTGAGAATTAACAGCGGTTTTATCAACAGACTTTGGTGTGTGTATTCCCAGGCTGCTTTATTGCTCAGGGCTGGGCTGCTTTACTGGTCCAGCACTGGTTATTGCAACTCATTACTCTCAGGGGTAATCAGGCCCTGGGGAGGATGTTTGCAATCATGAGTTCTTTTCCTTTTTTTAATTTTTTTTCCCTTTTTTTTTTTTCCTCCTAGGAGCTGCTGTACTGGAGCTGGGGCCCTGTCAGACCCCTTATCTTTGAGCACATCTGTCCCCACGAGGGGTAGGAAGCTGGGCTCTGTCCCAGCAGAGGACAGGGCTGGGAGCTCTTGGTGGTTCCAGGAGGGAACTGTGGCAGTCATGGCTCCATTCCTGTCTCCTCCTGTCCCTCTGAGCTGCCCCTTGCCTTTGACATGGGTGACTCCTGTCTTCCAAGAGCCCTGCTGCCCCTTGCAGGTGCCATTCCCCAGAGCCGAGGTGTCCTCAGCAGCCTGGGGACAGGTCCCATAGCCTTTCCTTGGGAAGCCATTTGAGCACCCAAATTGAGAAAACAAATGTCTCCTCTTTTCTTATCTTTTTGTTTTAATCTGTGGGGTTTTTTTGGAGCTGGCAATTTAACGAAACACTGTTAATCAGGGTGTGGGGGAAGAGCTTTACTCTGAGTAATGAGGCTGGTCCCTGCAGGGTTTTGCTTAGATAAGCAACTTTATCAAATCATGGAGGATACCTGAGGCTTTGGGCTATCAAGGCTGGATTTACTTCTAATGCAGGTCAAAAAAAGAAGTAATATTGTATGTGTGTCTCATTACCCTGCAGTTTTGTAGAGCAGCTCCGTGGTAAAGGAAGAAGCTGAACAAACAACAGGGAAAGCTGTGAGATGCTTAGATTAGGGCAGCTGCCTGATGAGGAAGTTTGTGCTTGTGTTTAATCAGTGATGTTGGCTGTGTAGGGCTCAGGCTTGGCCTCGTGAGCCTCTGCGCCTGTCAGGAAGAGAGATTTGGAAGCAAGACCAGGGAGAGAGATACATGCATATCTCAAGATTATTTTTTAAATATGTATTTTATGTGTTAAAATAACTTTCCTGGCTTTCCTCGAGTTTTACTGCTTTATTATGTGGCTTAAATGGAGGCTTCCTGGACTTTGGGCAATGGCCTCCTCTCTGAGATGAAACAGAGGGAAAATGGTTTGCCTGGTGCAGGTGGGGACCCAGGGCAGGTAATCCTCACCATTACAGGGCATGGAGTGACAGGACAAGGGGGAATGGCTTCCAACTGACACGGAGTGGGGCTAGATTGGACATTGGGAAAGAATTGTTCCCTGTGAGGTTGGGGAGGCCCTGGCACAGCGTGCCCAGAGAAGCTGTGGCTGCCCCTGGATCCCTGCCTATGTCCAAGGCCAGGTTGGACAGGGCTTGGAGCAGCCTGGGATAGTGGGAAGTGTCCCTGCCCATGGCAGGGGTGGGAATGAGATGAGCTTTAAAGCCCTTCCAGACCAAACCATCCTGAGATTTATGGTCCCCACCATGAGCAGCTGCAGGCTGGAGGGAAGAGAGGACAGCTTTCCTTCCCTGCTGGTCCCAGGAACATCCACCACCTTCTCAGCACTGCTCTGGTCTCAGGGGAAACTCCCAGAGGTTTTGGAAGAGGCCTCACAGCTTGTTCCTATCAGAGAAATCTCTCTGACACAGCAGAAATAAAAACAAAGAGCTCTTCTTCGGTGTTTACTTTTATTTTTAGAAGACAATAAGCGAGCGGAGGGATCTGCAGGCGGAAATGATGGCTCCCAAGTCCAGGCCCCCCCTCCGCCCTCGCCAGGAAGCTCACGCCGCACGTGCGCCCGACTGGGATGTTTGTAGACAAAGAGTTTCTTGATGCTTTTTTTTCCTCCCCCCTCCGGTTCCCTTGCCCATAGGCAAAGAGGATTTGCTTGCTGACACGCCGGAGTCTCGCAGGGAGCGGGGCTCCGAGGGCCGGGGCAGCGCAGCTGTGCCAGGCCGTGCCTGTTAGCAGCCATTTGCCTCGGGTGGCCGGAGGGCTCCCCGTTCTCCTGTTTCCGTGGATCAGTGAATTAAACTGTTGCTGCCTGCTGCCGGTGGTGATGAGGACAGGAGGCTGAGGTGGCTCCCACACCCTCCATCGGGACACCCCTCCCCGGCGTGACCGACGTGGACGGAGCTGGCGCTTCCCAGCCGGGCTGCGGGCTGGCGCGGGGCCCGTGGGGCTCCCGGTGCACCACGAGTATGTAGCCCTGTTTCTGTTCCTCCTTTGCTGTGCCCCGGGGGAGCCGAGCTGCTCCCGGGAGCCGCAGGGCTGTGTCGCAGCATCTCACGGTGATGGGGGTTTGTGTGAGGCTCCTTTGTGCTGGCTCTGCCCAGGAATCACTGACAGCTCTTGTGATACCCCTTCTCCTCCCACCAAGAGGAGATGCTGTGAAAAACCGAGCTGAAAATTGAGGAGTATTGTCATGCTGGTGTCTAGGGACGTGGTTGTGTTCATCTGGCAGACAGCCTAGCCTTCTCTGGACCATGTGCTCCTCGGTGAGCTGGGCTCTACCCAGGGACACCACATCTAGTGCCCTGTTGGGAGCCATGTGAGTTCTGGTTCTTTCTTTCCCTGGGGGTTGGAGTTGTCTCTGTGCCTATGATGTCTCTTCTGTATCTGTGGCAGAGGAAGCCAATTGGAAGCAGATCCTGGGCAGTGGCAGCTCTGGGGTGCCAGCGGCTGTAGCAATGGGCAGATGCCTCTTGCAACAGTTGTGACCCGTGTGGGGGCCGTGTCCTGCCATGGTGCTGGGGACAGCTTAGCCAGGGCTGTGGCTGGGTCATGGACAGAGAGAATTTGTTTGTGCACAAAAGCAGCAAAGGCTCTTTTATACAGCCTGCGACTGTCATAGCATGGCACGGTCCCTGCTCTTCATGGTCTGGTCCCCTTGCACAGCTCCAGCTGAGATCTGCAACGTCTGGAGGCAAGTCTGGAAGCAAAGGGCTGTCTGCCTTTGCAAGGAGGAGGAGGGCATGGCTGCTGGTTGGGAATGAAATGGAAAAGCTGCTGCTGTTTTGGGGCCATAGTGATGCAGCCCACCCTGCCTGCATCTGCCAGGGTGTGGCCAACAGTTCCCCATCCTAACAGGCTGCAGTTTGCCTGGGATGGCTCATCCTGCCTTGCTCTGCATCCAGAGAGACTGTCTTGCCTTTGATGAACTTTCTCCATCCCCTCGAGTTGGCAGGCAAGGGAGTAGCTTGTTCCTGAGTGCTTGCCAGTCCTAACAGAGTGAGTGTTTTATATGGACTGCACGGCAATCCTTGTTCCGGCTGGGCAGCAGTGTGGAGGGAAGGCTGCAGAGGAGCAGGGCTCTGTCCTCCCTGCTGTGGCAGGGCTGGAGGGTGGCAGGCAGTCTCTGGCAGCTGTAGGTTCCCACCTCTGAGCTCCTCCAAATGCCTTTGCCTCTGCGGGATGTGGGGTTAATTCCTCTTCTTGGATTCTGGCTCATCCCCTGTTCTGGTCCTGTGGGTCTGGTGCTGCCTGCTCTGCTCTTGGAGGTTCTAAGCCACAGCAGAGCAGCAGCCTTCTCAAACCAAGGTCCCTTTGGTCTCAGCCTGGGGAGCAAAGCCCAGCCCAAGGAGTTTAAAGGCTGTGTATGCATCACTGTCTGGCTGGTCCCTCTGCTGTGGTATTGAGGAGATGTTGTATGGTACTGACCTATGAGTAGTGTGTCTGCATCCCGTCCTGTGGACAAGTGCAGCTCTGCTGCCTCCCTGAGCTGGGGGAAGCTTTATAACTCGCAGCAATCCTCTGCAGATCCCCACCCCGAGCTGGCTGTGGCAAGAGTTTATGACATTGCTCTTATTCCGCATGAAGCCTGAAAGTTTCTCCATGTTTTGTTTTCATCCTTATCTTTTCCAGGTGCCTGCTCTTGGAAAGGGTGAGGGGATCTGGCAGCTTGGGCATCTCTTTGAGGGCTGCAGGGGTGTGCAGTGCATGTCACATCAGTGCTGTCCCTGCCCAGGGACATGGTGGGGTACAGGGTTCCCCCAGTGCCTGGTGTGGTGTGAAGCTTTCCCTTCTTACAGTGGGGTGGGTGGGCAGGGATTGAGAGCCCTGCCCTGTGCCAGCTCCTGCCAGCTGCTCTGGATCAGGATGGCTGCAGAGGCTGTCACAGCTGTGTCTCCCTCCTCCTGTCTTAGCAGTGACTGTGTAAGTCTCACTTCCTCCTCATTAAGTGCTTAGCTGGTGACACATGCAATAGTTAAGGGCACAAAACTCTTCAGTGACTATGAATTAAAAGCAAGACCAGACAAACAAAACCAACCCAAGCTCCCAGGAATTCCTGAATGGTTGTATTTGCTCTTGGCAAAAGGGAGTTTTCTCTCCTTTCTTTTGAAGGAACCTGCTGAAGTTGTTTATTTCCTGGCTTGCTTGGCTGGGACCATTTTATGCAAAGAAGTCAAAATCATTAATGTAAAAACAAGACGATGCCAGGCCAGTGATCCTCACTCTGCAAGTACTGCAGAAGATTTGGCTAAAAATGCAGTGATTGGGCCCTGTATGAGCTCAACCCTCTTTCAAGAGAAGACAGGGCTTTTCCTGTAAGGGATCCTGTGTGGGCTGTGGGTCTGCATCCTTGGCTGTCAGTGCTAATGTCTTGGAGTATGGAATAAATCCTCTTCTGGGAAGCAGCTGCTGCAAGAGCATGGGACCAAACCTGCAGCGAGCATCCTTTTGGTCCTGTGCACATCTGAACAGTTTTACTTTGCCTACTAGAACAATTTCCCAAGTCCTCTGGCAGCTTTGGAAGAGTGGAAGGAGTAACCCAGGTTTTGTGGTCGTGGAGCTTTGCTGCTCTTTGGCTCTGTCCTGCAGTGACAGTAACAGGGAACCTTTCCCAAGGTGCGTTTGTGCCCAAGCACCCTCTCTGCAGAGGGAAAAGCCAGGTGCCTCTCTGAAGTCAGAAGTGTGGGTGCTCACAACTTCCTGCGTGTACTTTCCTCAATCTCTTGGTCCCAGCTGGACAAGTTCTGGAAAGGAAAACTTTGGCCAGAGGTACCAAAACAGGCTCTGGGGGAGACAAGAAGCAGCAACCGTTCACAGTTCCTTTTGGCTCTGTCCTTTAAGGGTATAAAACTATTTTCTTTCCATTCCATGAGAATTTCAATTGCCTTTTCCTGGCTATGGAAAAGATGTATTGCTGTGGTAAAACCTGGTTTTGCATGGATTTGGGAGGAGAGGGCTGGGAGCCACTCCTTCCCACCCTGGGTGTTGTGGTGGGTTTTTTAAGTGCTCAGCACCCACAGGAATCTCGTCTGTAGCTCTGCTGTCAGGTCCTGGCAGGGAGCCCTGCCCAGCTCTGTTATCATGTGAAGGGGTTTGCCCTCAGGTGGGCTCATCTCTGGGTGCTGGTGCCAGGACAGCGGTAGAGAGCACAAACTAAAGCACAGGAATTACACTTAAAAAACCAAAAAAATGCTGTTTTACTGGGCTAGTCCCAGAGAAGTAGTGGAGCCTTGGAGATATTCAAAACTCAAGTAGATGTCCTGAGCAGCTGTAGCTGGCCCTGCTGGGAAGGGTCTGGACTGGGGATCTCCAGAGGCCCCCCGCTACCCTCAGCCATACCATGATCTTCATTCCTGAATCACCAGGTGAAGCTGGTTCCTGTGACTGCCACCATTTGAGGAACATCTCCAGCTGCTTGGGCTCTTCCTTCCTTGCCTCAGGACCTGGGGCTTGTGGACACTGGCAAGTTGAATATGAGTCACTGTGTGCCCTGGCAGCCAGGAGGGGCAGTCATGTCCTGGGTGCATTGGTGAGTGAGGGAGGGGTTGTCCCTGACTGGGGCAGCCTCAGCTCAAATACTGGGGGCACTTTGGGTCACCACAATATCAGAAGGCTCTAAAGCTGTCAGAGGGTGTCCAAGGGCAGGGACACACGGATGGGGAAGGGTCTTGTGAGGAAGCTGCAGGAGGAGCAGCTGAGGGCACTTGGTTTGTTCAGCTAGGGGCAGTGGAGGGACAGCTCCAATCTCTGCTCTCTGTGACAGTGACAGGAAACGGCTGGAGCTGTGCCAGGGGAGGTTTAGTCTGGATATCAGGAAAAGGTTCTTCTCCCAGAGGGTGCTGGGCACTGCCCAGGCTCTCCAGGGAATGGGCACAGCCCCGAGGCTGCCAGAGCTCCAGGAGCACTTGGACAATGCTCTCAGGCACAGGGTGGGATTGTTGGGGTCTTTGCAAGGCCAGAAATTGATCTTTGTGGGTCCCTTCCAACTCAGGACATTCTCTGATTCTATGATTTTGGTTCTCAGTAGGGCAGGCCCTGTGTGTCTGTTGGTGTGTGGGACTGTCAGAGTGCCCAGTTCCCTTTGGTGTTGTCCTCTGCCTCCAGCAAGCCTCCCTCCCTGGCTGCAGGAGCAGCACAGGTGCAGAGTCACTGGGGAGAGAAGTGATGACCAAGCTTCCCTTTGGCTGTGATCAGGACGCCCTTAATGACCTTGGCAGTTACACTCGTCCTGCTTGCTCCACTCCTTTTGCCTGCATCTTGCCTTTTAAATTCTCTGCAATCTGCATCACTTGCGTGTGCAGAAGTTTTCTTCCAGACTTTCTTCTTTGTCAAAAATTTGATGCTTCCCCTGTACTTCGGGAGCCCAAGGATGCCTCAGCTTTGTTTCAGCTTTCCAGGCAAACCAGGGAAGAGCATCCCTTGGCCAAGAGATGGTCACAAAGTGAGAGGGGAAAGCAGCTTTGTAATTACCTGCCCACCCCTGCCCTGCACTGGGGATGTTACTGATGGGGCTGAGGGGCAGATGAGATGTTTTCTTTTGTGGGTCAATTTTAGGTAAATCAGAGAGCTGCTCTGCAGCCTTGACTTTCCAATCTCTAATTTTTCCAAAAGTTTCTTAACATTGGGTAATGAACTGGATGATTTGTCCAGTGCTTAAGGGCAAACCCCATTTGCTGTCTTGCAATAAAATTTCAGGCACTATGATTCGATCCATAACTGCTTGGCTGAGGTTGCAGTCTCCAGTTTACTACCAGAAAAATAATTCTGGATGAAACTGGGGTTTCCAGGCTTCCACCTGTCAATTGTTATAGAATCACAGAAGAAACCCTAAAGAGCATCTCACTCCACCCCCTTGCAATGGGCAGGGACATCATGGCCTAGAGTTTGTCAGATTTTCTGAGGGTAAATAATTTTTGGGAGATGGTTTGCTGCCCTGGCAGACCCGGCTGGGCCAAGAGCGAGGGATGCAGTTCACTTGGTTGTGTGCATTAATCCAATTTCAGTCCTGGCTGACTGAGAGCAGGAGCCCTGATTAGCAGGTGTGACTGAGGATGTGATTCAAATATTCTGTTTGCATCAGTGTCCAGCTCTAGTGAAGCAAAACTATGATTTACATGTCATGGTCTCTGTTGTGTTCTCCCCCAAATTTGCTTTGAATGTAAATGCTGGAGCAGCAGCAGTTCCACCATGGAGGCTGAAGCCAGGCTCAGATTTGTCTGAAATTCAGTGATGCTGAAAGCTGGCAGCTGCCTTTTTCTGTCTATCACAGGGTCAATGTGCAACAGGCAGGGAGTGACAGGCATGTCAGGGTTTGGGGGTTAAAAGCACAGGTGTCATGAGCTGAAACAGAGGAAAATGGAGCAGTGTTGCGCACAAAGAGCACTGAGAAGCCTCTTTTTAGTTGGTTTTCCCTCCATTATCTCTAATGGACAAAAACTTGATGCTGAAGGTTTCTGTCCTGACAGCTTTTGGCACTTCCCTGTACTCCCTGGTTTTTGCTAACAAAATCCCAGTGAGCATCCCCTCAGGGAGCCTGCACTTTGCCATGAGAGGGTTGTGCTGCAGAGGGGCTGTGGCTGCCACTGCTGAGGCTCCCTGTGCGTCAGCTGTTCCCCTGGGACAGCAACGCCCTCAGCCCACAGCAGTGTCTGCTGATGGTCCCACCCCAGTTAGCCCTTTTCCTTCCCATCTCCATGCTCTCTGGAGTGGCAGGTGCCCAGAACAGCCTGGCTACATGGTGCTGGGCTTTTTCCCTCTATAATGCGACTCATCCTCACCACTTCCCACTCCTGGGAGAGGGTTTCTCTTTCCCCAGCAGTTTGTCCTTGTGCCTTGGCATCTGAACAGGGCACATGACCTCTCTTAACACACCAGGCTGTAGGCTAAGGAGCACAGGGCCACGTAATTAATAAATGACCATCAGCATGGCAGTGAGTGAATGCATTGGGCATTCTTGCCAAGCTCTGCGTGTCTGCTGTGGTCAGGAGGAAGCACAAATAAATTTTGGCTGCTGGTGCCAAATAGAGGGGAGAAAGGATATATGAACTAAAAGCCCATAGTTCGTACTCACACATCTGCTTTTTACTGCCGAATAAGAAATTAATGTAATCTGTGAGCTAATGCAATCTATCATCATCAATGATTGATAATCATCCCAAAAGAGGGCAGCACGTCCTGGTTTAATATCAGCAAGGAAGGGAGGTTTGTCTCCTTACAGAGAGAAGGCTGCTGGGATCATAGAATCATGATCCCAGGTTTGGGTTGGAAGGGACATTAAAGTTCATCTCATCATGCCGGCTGCCATGGGCAGGGAGACCTTCCACAAGCCCAGGGTGCTCCAAGCCCTGTCCAGCCTGGCCTTGGACACTTACAGGATCCAGGGGCAGCCACTGCTTCTTTGGGCACGCTGTACCAGGGCCTCCCCACCCTCATAGGGAAGAATTTCTTCCCAGTATCCAATCTGAACCTTCCATTCTTCATGTTGAGGCCATTAAGTTCCTTTAAACTGAGCTCATTGCTCAGGCCTGAGAGGGGGTGAGCTGAAGCTGCTGGATGGGACAGTGCTGGACCAGAGGTCCCTGGGGTTTGTGTCCCTGTGTGGGTGGGGAAGCTCAGCAGTGCTGGGCACAGGGCTGCTCCCCTGTGCAGGACTCAGGTGTCACTGCTGCCAGCGTGTGGGGATCATCCAGGTCACTGCTGGGCAGGGTCTCGGTGTCTCTGTCCCTTGCAGTGGCCCAGGCTGGCTGGGAGGCAGGGCACGGATGGCCGTGTGCTGGAACACGGATTCTCACTGCCCAGAGCCCAGGAGGAGCTGCTGTGACAGGGGCAGGATGGACCCTGCAAAGGATGAGTCAGGCCATGCTCCCTGTCTTCCACTCACGGATGGCTGCTGGAAGAGCTGTGCTGGTTGTGGGGAAGCTGAGCCAGCACTTGGCCCTCCAACGTGAGCATTTGGGGTGCACCATGCCGTAGTTCCATTGTCATATTGCAAGGAGAAATAGGGGAGAGACTGTAGGGACAGACTGTGCCTCAGCACGTGGATGATGCTTGGGCTGGGCACTTGCAGCCTTTCCCTGCATGTCACTGTTTTCATAAAGCCTGACAAACACCAGCACAGCACTCCTGGGCCGTGGTGGGACCTGTGGGTGTTGTTGGGCAGGTTTTTAATGGGAGTAGTGCCATGTGAACTGGCTGTGACTGGGGAAGGTGCGAGCACCAGGGTTTGTATGAGGAGTGAGAACCAGGTACTGTCACATCTGACAGTTTCACTGCAGCAGTGGTTAAACACATCTGTTTAATTCCATCCATGATGTTCACTTTCCAGAGTGGGGAAAACAGTTCTTCTTGATTCCCTTTATATTTGATGTTGTTTTTCACATTAAGGGAGAATTTGCCTTTTCAGGGAGGATCCCTTGGGAAGTGTGTGCTGGGCTGAGCTGTCCTGGCTGTTCAGCAGCCATCAGTGGCCACTGCTGAATGTTGCCACCTGTGAGATCCATGCTGAGATCACTTGAGAGTGACCCTAAGGGGTGTGGGGGTGAAGGCAGTGCATGTGCTGTTGTGTGACATGGGCAGCAGTGAGAACAGGTCACTGGCTCACTGTGGGCAGCAGAGCTGCTCTCATCCCAGAGCTGGGAAGTGAAGGAAGTGGGATAAAACCTGTTGTCCTTGGGGGTTTGTTTTTCTGCATATGGAAATCATTGCTGGTAGGGATGTGAAGTGCAAGTGCTGGGAAGGGACAGGATGGGGCAAGTCCAAGGGCAGGAGCACAGGCCCTGCTCGGCTTTGGTCCCTGAAGGAACTCTTTCTAGCCCCTGGCTCTCTGCCAGTCTGGGGGCAAAAGAAGAACAGGGATGATAAAGGGCTTTAAGCTGGGATGTGTCAAACCATACAAGAGGAGGGACTAACAAGAGGGCTGGAGAGGGACTTGGGAGCAAAGGGAATGGCTTCCCACTGCCGGAGGGCAGAGCTAGATGGGATATTGGGAAGACATTCTTGGCTGTGAGGGTGGGGAGGCCCTGGCACAGGTTGCCCAGAGAAGCTGTGTCTGCCCCTGGATCCCTGGAAGTGTCCAAGGCCAGGTTGGATGGGGCTTGGAACAACCTGGGATAGGGGATGGTGTCCCTGGACATGGCAGGGATGGAATGGGATGAGCTTTAACATCCCTCTCAACTCAAACCCAAACCAGTCTGTGATTCTACAAAACCCCTCTTGTCTCGGTCATCTGTTGGTATGAGAGTGCTCTCATAGCCCTTCTCTGTGCTCCAGGCCCTTGCATGAGGGGGTACCTGTGGTCTCACGAGTGGACAGGCAGGAGAAGGGGAGTGCTGGACACTTCTGCTGCTGTCTGCACATGGGTTACTACCTCCAAGTGAAAAGCAGCCACAGCACAGGCTCCAGTGGTGGAGCTCTCCCTCATCTTTCCCCCAAGCTGACTTTGCCTTTGCAGGCACAAAGGCAGGTCTGTGTCCCTGCCTTGGCAGGGCTGCTGTGGCCCAGCGTTGGCTTTATGTGCCCCAGGCTCCTGGAGCTGCAGATGGGCTGGGGCGAGCGGCTGCTCAATGCCAGCACTGTCTGTGGCCACCCCGCCTCCCCTGAGGGACAGCAGGGACTGCTGGCCTGCCCCCCTTGCTGCTGCTCTGGGTCCCCAGCACCCCCAAGAGCCAGGCACTGCCTGGGGGCACAGAGCTGCTGTGCTGACCCCATCTGTCCCCAATGGTCCCCTGGTTCCTGCAGGGACCTGTCCTCTGGCTGCCCACCTTCAAGAAGGAGGGGTCATCTCAAGAGCCTGCTCTTTCTCTGGTGCTATGAAATCTGGCACCCCTGGGGCTTCTGCTGCAAGCTCCATGCCTGAGTTACTGCTCTGGGGAGAGGGAAAAATGCCTCTGCAGAAGATGGTGGTTAAGACATCAAAGGCATTGAAGTGGGAGGGATGTAACAAATAAAATTGTCATGGGGTGCTTCCCTCTTGGCACTGGGAATGAGCTGTATGAGATGGAGAGAGATGCTCTGCACAGAAATGTGCTCTTTGGTGGTGCCAGAGGCAACTGAGGTGTCAGAGATGTCAGGATAACAAGGTGCAATTCCCGTCTAAGCTCTTGCTACGAGGTGCTGGCTCTGGTAGGAAGAGGCAGACCAGGGTGCTAATCCCTTGGGAATGAACAGGAGGCAGAGCATTAAGGCTCTTTTCCCATTTTTTCCCTCCCCAGCACTTGTAGATCTGACCTAGAAATTCCTTACCACATTTGCTGAGCTGGCTTAGTTAAAGACTTGAGTAATTTCTGAAGGATTAATTATTCAGAGAGTATGGGGAGGGAGGGTAATGTCTACTCCTAAAACTGTAGGCCAGCCTGCTGAGGGTTCCTGGCTTGGGGACAGGTGCTGCTCTGTCCCCAGGTGTCCCAAGGGCACATCCGCTGTGCAGTTGCTTATTGGGGAGCACATCATGATGTGGTTGTGTCTTGCTCTGGCCCTTTTATTTGTTTTCACTCTGTTTAAACAGAAAACCTAATTCTGGTCTTCAGTGACACAATTTCAGCTCGTGCCGCTGTTCCTCCTCCCCAGAGGTCCCTGTGACTGATGCTCCCAAGGCCCTATCTCAGCCTCCCAGTTTGAGGTGGCACCTCCACTTTGGCCAGGGCTTTCACAGTGGGCCTTGGGCACAGGGACCTCTGAAGTCCCCTGGAGAGGGGCTGCCAGCAGCAGATCTGCAGAGATCTGGTGGTAGTGCTGGGGTTTGGGGGATGCTTGTGCCCTGTCTCTGTGGGTGGGGTGGTGCTGGTCTTCCCTGCAGCGTGCCTGCAAATCACTTTGCAGTCTCTCCAGAGCCACTTTGGAGGGAGCATGCAACAAGCTGCAGTGTGGGTAGTACTTGTTCCTTTAAAGCCACGTTGTTGTGCTCAGGATCATTCCTCAGATGTGCGGTGACAGCAGCTGTTTTTCAGGTTGCAAATAGCTCCATGCCCTGGAGAGTGTATGGAGCTATTTGCATGTATTTCCTTGATCTCCACGGGCTCTTGATGTGCTGATGAAAGTGGATTCCCTGTTTAACAGCAAAGTAAGGGCAGGTTGGCAGCTTCTTTCCTTTCTATGCTTTTCCCACAGTGTTTTGGGAGAAAGCAGGGTGAGGAGGCTGTCAGCAGCCCTTGGCCCCATCTGCAGTGTTGGGGGGTCACTCAGCGGCTTGGTCCTTCACTGCAGTTATGAGAAGGTGGGGGAGAGACCCACAGCCCTACTGGGCTCCCTGCAGCCCTGCCAAAAAGGCCCTGGAGAGAGCACAAGCTCCACAGGAGAACTTCTGCAGGGAGTGGTTTTGTTGCTGTCTGTTCCATGCACAGGGGCTGTGGCAGGAGGCAGAATTTGTCCTGGACTCCGTCATACAGGCACAGCTGTCACAGCTGGAGGAGCCTGGGCTACCCAGGGTTCTGTAAACCCCCTTTTCAGAAGGCAATACCCAAAACGTCTGTTTCCCTGACCTGTGTGAACAGACAGCTTTGCTGGTAGTGACTGCAATACTTTTTGTTTGTGTTTTGGCAGAATGATTGCAATAAACAGTAAATGATTTATTAATAACCTGCAAATAGCTGCTCACCAGCTGAGCAGTGGGATGTGTTTGTGCTCTCTCCTTGGCCGCAGGGAGCTGCCAGAAGCACCAGTGCTCAAAGCTGACACATTTAGCTGACAAACAGGGGTGTGCAGCTGCTGGGGCTGCTCCTGGGGCTGCAGTCACTGCGTGCTGAGGCTCTCCCTAAGCCCAGCTGCTTTCACAGGGTGCACAGCCAGCCCCGTGGTCTTTGGGGAGGGTGTTTCTCTGCAGGATCCATACTGGTGCTCACAGCAGAATAACGCAGAGGTGAGGAATGCTCTGCCTGCAGCAGCCCCGGGAGCTTTATGGGTGCTGGGGGACCCATAAAAGAGCTGCTGTCACCCTAAAGGGCCAGCCCAGGGCAGTGCCCTGCAGCCTGCCCACCTCTCCTACACCAATGGCAGGAGTTGGCATTTCACACCAAGTCGTCATCTCAGGTGGTCTGCAGGCATCTATTTTCCAATTTTTGCAACTTCTCTCCCCCTGAGAGTTTGGAAATGTGTGGGCAATCTTGCTTGGATCAGAGCAACTGAATTTTAGCTGTTATTTCCTTCTTTAAGTCCACCTTCATCCAGGTCCTGCAGGAGCTTTCACACAAGCTCCTGAACCATGAGGGGTTTAAAGGGAGTGGGGAAGGGTTGGGAGAGGATGGGAGTGGCTCAACTTTACCCTGCTGTCAGAAGCTGGGAGGATCTGGAGGAAGAGGACAGTGGTGGGGAGTGAGTGAAGGACAGGCTCTGTTTATGGAACCGAGCCCAGCCCTGTGGCAGGGGGAATGACACCACAGGGTAGTGCTTGGCTGCGTGGGATATTTCCAGAGCCAGGCTGGGATTATGGAATGGCCTTTCCAAGGAGCAAAGCACTACAGCAGTGAAGGTGGTGGGGGCAGTTGCTTCAAGCATCTGTCTCCAGGTGTGCAGCATGTGAGAAGCAAGCTGCACCAGAGATCTACTGCAGAGGAGTGTTATCCATGAGTATAACCCTCCTCCAGACTCTATGTGCTTGTGAAGGCACCTGGATCTCTGCAGTGGAGCCCGGCACAGCATCCACGACAACAGGATGGCTCCCTTGGAAAGGAATGGGAATTGGCAGCTTGTAAGCTCAGACAGCAGGAAAGAGTGTGAGGTGTGCAGGTGGCTGGACCTGGAAACTCACACTCAGGACCTGGAAATGCTCCCTGCACCTATGACACCCAGGGTGTCAGCTCTGGTTCCCTGGGAAAATTATCTGCAGGTGTCTTGTGCTGGGTTTGCTCTGCAGAACGGCTCTGTGGATGCTATCGGGAGCTCTGCTGTGTGAACTCTCCCCCTGCATCTGCTTCCTCTGGGCAAGTCCAATGTTTTACTGCTCAGGCTCCACTGTGAAGGTGCTGAACACTGAGGGGGAGTCAGAGTCCAATTTAATGTAGTCTGTGCAGCTTAGGAAGTGGCACTTGCTACACCCTCAATAATGCTATACTAAACCTGGGTTATCTCCCCAAAGCCATGAGATTCTTTAGCATTTGATGTTCCTGATGCTGTGACAGCCTGTGCTCCTCTGGTCCCATGAGCTCTGGGTAAGGGGTTAATTCCTGCCTGCCTGTCAGGAGAAGCAGCAGCGAGTGCTTTGGGTTCCCAAAGTGCCACGGTCTGGAGGGGGACTGCTGTGTCGCTCACAAGACCGTGTGAGGTGTTGAAGCTCCCTGCTGCCCCTGGCCTGGGACTGTTCCTGCCTCGGGAGCCCCTGAATTCCAGTGGGAACCAGTGAGGAATCGCTGCTGAGCGTTCCTTTGCATCTTCCCTTGGTCAAAGTCTGCCTCACTCTCTGCAGGGATGGCACTGCTGTGTCTGCACATTTACTTTACTGCTAATGGAGCTGCTGCCTTACCCATTGGTTCCTGCATCCAGAAAGGGCTCACGAGAGCAACTGCAGCTTTTCCTTTGCTCCACAGAGCTGCTCGGGTACCCGGATAACTGCAATGTTTGCTGGATTTCATCAGAGGAGAGGCGCATCTTTCTTAATAGCCTGTGTAATTTTTTCCAAAGGGATCCATTGCATTAAATCTTTAATCCAGCCAGCTGCTAAGGGAGAACAGTCAGGCTCTCTGCTTTTGCTGTGGAGCTCTTGCACTGCCCTAAAGTCACCTGAGAGGCTTTCTCCTTTGGAGTAGCTGGAGCTGGTGCAGTTGGAACCTTTGGAGGGGAGCTGGGATGGCAAAGGGCCTCATTGCTCCTTTGCTTTCTCCCTGTCTTTAGCTGTAATGCCATATCCACTGTGTGCCAGGGAAGCAGGATCCTCTCTGTGTTGTGTGCACTTGGGTCACATCAGCTGGAACAATGTGAGATAAACTGCATATGATTTGGGATGTACTATTGCAGGGCTGCTACCAGAAACCCTGTTCCAGCAGGTTCATTCTGCTTGTGATTTCTTTTCTTTCCATCTTCAAAAATCCTTGCTTGCCCCAATTTCCTAAGAGTTTTAGGGTTGCTGACTGTCATTTTTGGTAGCTTTTTTAATAAAATGCCTTTTGGAAATCAAGTGACATTTTGCTGAGCCTGGTGCTGCCTGCCCTGCTCCTGGGCAGAGGAGAGACAGCTTGGCTCACGCTGTCCCATCCTACTCGTGCTGATTCGACTTTTATGTTGCATTTGCTGCATGCTCTGACCTTTTCTTCCTTCCTGTCCCCTGCTTTCTGCCCTCACAGCCTTCTCTGTGAGGCAGGAGTAATTTAGGAGGAAAGCCTTCATTCGTTTTTCATGCTCAACCATGGGTGCAGCTGATGACTGCTGGCAATTGCCTTTGATAGACATTTACAGAGACAGTGACCCGTGAAAGAGTAAATCAGAGACTCAAAGCTGGTGCCTGGGAGGCACCTTAATCTGGTGTGTTCCTCTGCAAATAGTGGGCAGGTAACAAAGACACATCTTCAAATCAGGCAGAGTTCAGCAGGGGGTGCAGCTTCCCAAAGAAAACGGGCCTGAGGATGGCTGGGACATCTTCAGACTTAGCATAGAATCATGGAATGTCCTGTGTGGGAATAAACCCATGAGGATCGTTGAGTCCAACTCCTGGCCCTGCACAGACAGCCCAACAATCCCAGCCTGTACAACCCCTGAGCTCTGGCAGCCTTAGGGCTGTGGCCATTCCCTGGGGAGCCTAGATACCACTGGTCACCAGAGCTGTAAGGCTGGAGGGAGGGTTATTAAGCTTGGATTGCACAGCTTGGCTCCTGCAGCTGTAGTTCTGCATGAGGCTTTTCTATGGATGAAAAAGATGCTTTGCATCTTTATTTATTTATTTTAAATTTTCATGTTACCTATTTTTATTTGCGTCTTGGTGCCTTGAAAAAGCCTTAGCTCTGAGCGCTTCTCTGTGCTCCCATGGCTGGGTTTTTGGGATGCTAGAACCTGTTCTGGGGCCAGAGGAGTCCTGGCCCTTATCCTGCTCGAGGGCTGGACTCACTGCCTGCAGCTCGAGGCGATTCAAATGGATTTCAGCCGTGACCAACCTCCCAGGCAGTGGCACCCAATGTGGCAGATGTGGCTGGCTCAGACACTGCCACCCCCCTGCTCTAGGCTGACTGTCTGTAGCAGGAAAGCTGCTCCAAGTGCCAGAGTTCCCCCATTATCACTTCATCTTATTCCTGAACCCCACGGGGCTGCCTGTGTTGTTCCAAGAGCATTCGCCCATGAGCATTCACAGGTCTGGCTGCTCTGCTGGCAGCTTCCATCTCCACCTGGCTGGGACAACCCTGCTGCCAGTGAGTTGGGGACCAAAGCAGAGACATCCAGCCCCGGAAAACTTGGGCTAGGATGCAATATTCCTTTTTTCCTTCCTTTTTCTTCTCTTCCCCCTTTTTCTGTTGAGGTATTAAAGCTGGGGAAACCAGTTTAGCATCAGGTGGGGAGCTGTTGGCACATGGGATAACCATGCAGTAAAGTAGAATCCCAGGATGGTTTGGGTTGGAGGGATATTAAAACTAATCTCATATCTTTCCAGCCCCTGCCATGGGCAGGGACACCTCCCACTATCCCAAGTTGTTCCAAGCCCCATCCAACCTGCCTTGGACACTCCCAGGGATCCAGGGATGCCACAGCTTCTCTGGGCACCCTGTGCCAGGGCCTCCCCACCCTCCCAGGGAACAATTCCTTCCCAAAATCCCATCTAGCCCTGCCCTCTGCCAGTGGGAAGCCATTTTCCCTTGTCCTGCCCCTCCATCCCTTGTCCCCAGTCCCTCTCCAGCTCTCCTGGAGCCCCTTTAGGCCCTGGAAGGGGCTCTGAGCTCTCCTTGGATGAGCTCTCCTCCCTCTTCTCTCTTTACCCCCAGCTCTCCCAGCCTGGCTCTAGAGCAGAGGGGCTCCAGCCCTGGAAGTAGTCCAAGAGACCTTCCTTAGCCCTGCCTGGGAGGGAAAGCAACACCCTGAGTTTTGCCTGCAGGCCTGTGGGAGAGGACATATCCGGATTTTAATCATGTGGGGATTGCACAATGCTGAGCTGCACCACTGCTGAGCTCAGCCTGCCCCACAGGGCATTCCCCAGGCCCTGTGGCCAAAGGACTGGCCTCTGCCCCAGCCACTGCACCTGCCATGGCTGAGCCTGGGGGGCCTCCCACCCAGGGGGAAGCAGGAAGTGCAGGTTTGTGCTGCTGTCATGATGCTCCCTGTGACTCCCACCTGTGTCTTCTGCCAGCCTTGGGCAGCAAGAGGCCCATCTGTGCTGCCCAGGGGGAGGCAGACATGTGGAATGGGGCTCTCCAGCATTTGGGGGGCCAAAACACAGCTCCCAGAGCTGCCTAAGGTGCAGGCAGAGGTGTCTGGGTGCTGCCAGGAGCTGCATGGGACAGTGAAGCTGCTCAGCCCTGCAGGCACCATGGTGCTGAGAGATGGGGCTGAGGTGTGCTGCTGTCTCTGCTTGTGCAGGGGTGGATGTTGGGCCAAGCTATGGTTCACAGGAATGGGATGAACAAATCTTTGGTGTACTTCAAGCTTTTTTCTCATCTGGGGATACAAAAGAGTGGATTCCTTGGCATTTTAGCTGAAGACAAGCTGTGTGTTCGTACACTGATGAGAGCAGATGTAGTAAGTAGCCTGTTCTGACATACACTTGTGATGTTGGATTTAGGTATGTGACAGGGGGAACCACTGACCTCAGTGCCTTGTGCTTACCCATCTCCTCTCCCATGGCAGCTGGTAACTGATGCAGAAGTTTCCATTTCTAATTCACTTTAAGCAAAAGGTGTTTCCCTCCTGTCAATGGTTGCTGTTTCCTACCAGTGCCTGTGCAGAGCACATGCTGTGAGTTATTTTTCTCACCAGACTGACATCATGAGGTTGGATGTTTGGGGGCGTTTCTGCTGTGGAATGTGGCTGCTATGCTGGACCTCCTTCCTCCATACTGCAGGCAAGGTGTGCTCTGCTTCCCCTGTGTCCTGGCACAGCCTGATTGACCCCAGTGGGGTGTTTGTAAAAGGTGTTGCCTTACAGCTGTTGCTCCCCTCTCTTTGGGGAAGGACACTGAATTATTGTGGGAACCCAGTGGATCCTTGACCCCAGCTGTTCGGCAGAAACCCTCCTGGCTAAACCCTCTGGCCAGTTAGCACTTAAATGTTGTTTGAATAATGTTGTTGGTGGTGGTTTGAATGTGCTGGATGTGCTGTAGTTACAGTGCCTTTCCTGCTGTGGCCCAGGCTCTGGCAGGATCCTGGGATGCTTTGCAAGGGCTGGAATGTTGTCTTCCCACAGCTCTTCAGGGCACAACTTCACAATGCTCATCCCCTGGTGGGTGCTGGGGCAAGGTTCAAACCCCCCAGGCATGGATTGAGACCCCTCCTTCCCCTGCCCCTGTGTCAGGTCCAGTGCTTGCGTGGCTGTGGGTTGAGTCAGCTTGCTCCAGTGCTGAGGAAGTGTGGTTGGGCTGGGTTATGTTTTGGTTCTCAGCAGATAAGCTGAGCTGACTCATTTCTGCTCCTTTCTGCTGGTGGTGTGAGTTTCATAGTGTGACACAGACCTCTCCCAGAGCCAATTCCTATCAGCCTGCACAGACACCCCCCTGGGCTTTCCTTCCCTCTGTCAGCATGGCAGCATCCTTTGAAGGCAGCAGTGAGGTAAAGGCAGGAATAGAGGTGAGAAGAGCTGATGCTGCAGATGGTGCAGGATGCCAGGGTCTCCCTTCTTCTCTGCATCTTTTGTTGGCAGCAGCAGAAGCCTTGGTCTCAGCACACAGGGCTGCAGTGTTGGGCTTGAACCACGTACTCCTGGCATGTGCATAATGTGAGCATGTGGAGCAGAGTCTTGGAAGCAGCTGGGTTCCTCAGGCTCACGCTGGAAAATGGAGGGCTTCCTGGAACCCTGGCGTGTGGCTGCCCCAAGCACAGCTAATCCCACCAACTTGCATGCCTGTGGACACCCTGAGGTGCCAGAGCTCCGGGAGCTGATGAGAGTGCCCTGAGCAGCTCTGTGACTGGAGCTCTGTCCCTGCTGCCTGTGGGGGATGTGAGCAGGGACAGCAGTGCCTTGGAGCTGTACAGCAGCAGATTTCCTCTCAGGTGAGGAGTCTCACCATGCAACTGCTCATTTTGGTGGCACTGACCATCTGGGTAATTGTCTTTGTCCTGCCCAATGGGGCTTTAAATATTTTGCCTATATTGTGAAGGATCAGATGTGATCTGCTTTGTCTGTTGTCTTATTTTCCTGAAATAAGTCAAAGTATTTGTTTTCCCTTGGGTGCTATTTGGGTTCTGTACTCTGGCAGTCGTAGAGGTTTTAATTTTACACAACTAGTATTCCAGAAGTTGTAGAGATTTGTTTTGACTTTGTTTTAATTAAATTGCTATAACCTGGGGGAAATCTTTGGCCTTAATTTAAATGGAAAGCCTTATTCTGAGTAAATCCAACATCCCTGTATAGCTGGTGATTGTGCTGTTCAGAGTTTTGACAGGAAAAGTTAAAATTTTACTCCAGGCTTGAAAGTTTGCAATCATTGACTGCAACAGGCAGGGCCGGCTCAGTAGCATAAGAGGATTACGTTAATCTATTGTTTGGGAAAGAAGTCAGATTTTAATAGATTCTGTTTTGGTGCAGAAATGGGATAATCGCTGCTTGAGAGGTGAAAAGGAAACGGTTGGAAGTAGAAATAGTGCCTGGTGTTGAATCCCGGGCTTGTTGAGGATGTCTGTGCCCCTCTGGGCCAGTGCTTCCTGAGGGATGTGATGCTTGTTTGGGGAGTAGGGAGGATTCAAATTCCTGTGAGGCCCAAGCACCATCTCCTCCTGGAACAGCCTCTCCACCACACAAACCCCAGCTGCCAGGCTGGGTCTGCTGCCAGCTCTCAAAAGTCCAGGTGAGCTTGAGTTGTGAAGCCCTGGGAAGGAGAGGTGCTCAGGACTGTGCCTCCATGTGCCTGGGATCAGTGGAAGTACTTCATAGAAATCAGAGGGAAGCTTGAGCTCTGGATCAGTCCAGATCTCTCCCAGAGAGGCTGTTGCACATTAGGAAGACATTTTTCCCCTGTGAGGGTGGGAAGGCCCTGGCACAGGGTGCCCAGAGAAGTTGTGGCTGCCCCTGGATCCCTGGATGTGTCCAAGACCAGGCTGGATGGGGTTTGGAGCAACTTGGGATAGTGAAAAGTGTCTGCCCATGGCAGGGGGTGAAATGGGGCGAGCTTTAAGGTTCCTTCCAACCCAAACCATTCTGTGATTCCATGATTCTATGGTTTATCCATAATTCTTTTCAGAGAAGGCCATGCCAAGTGCTGAGAGGGAGCTGGTCAGATGCTCATCCTGCTCATTTTGTTGTGTATGAGGTGATATCCTATGCCTGCTGATAATTGAATTTTGAGCCTTCTCCAGCCTGTGGCCACTGGAGCCACCTCCCTGCCCTGGTGAGCCCCCTGAGGGGACATGGCAGCGTGGGCAGTGCCCAGCAGTCACGGGTGGTTTAGGTAGCTGTGGGCACAAGGCTGGGGTGAAGGGAGCAGCAGGGGCTCACTCAACAGCCCTCACTGTGTGTGCAGGACCAGGAGTGGGGACAGCACAACACACACTGAAAATTGTGTGGCCAGGGTGGCTTTGCTCCACGGGCTGGCAGCTGGGCACAACCCCTCCATCCTTTTTCTCCAACCACAACACTGTGAGTCCTGGCCCCTTTTTGGATTGTGTGCTTGCTAAGGAAACCCTTGAAGCAGTCCCCCTGGGTGTGAGAGGGGTGGTGGGGGACACAGTTGTCAGGAGGCAGCTGTGGGAGGGGGCTGCTCCTCCTTGGAGCTCTGTTGTCTGTAGGCTGTCAGCAGCAGCATCGATCCAGTCCCCTGCTCTCCCAGCCTGGAGACTACTTGCTCCATATTGATTATAATTTTTTTTCTGAAGACTGATGAAGTTTGCTGGGCTCTAATTGCAGGAATTACTCTCCTTTCCATTTTCTGAAACCCTTGATCATGTTAATAAGTTTTCCAATTTTTGCTTCGGGTTTTGCCAGGGCTGGTTTTTCAGGGAAGAAGAATAACTAGAGCAGTGCAGTGAGCTGCATCTGTTCCCAGGCTGCTTGAGTAAGTGGGGATTATACATGTCCCAGTTTGTCCCACAAGCTCTGGGGCGTTTGTCCCTTTTGATTTGAAAGAACCATAGAATTACAGAATGTCCTGACTTGGATGGGACCCACAAGGATCATTGAGTGCAACTCCTGGCCCTGCACAGACACCCCAACAGTCCCACCCTGTGCATCCCTGGGAGAGTTGTCCAAGCACTCCTGGAGCTCTGGCAGCCTCGGGGCTGAGATCACTCCCTGGGGATCAAATGAATTTTGGGTGGATCTCAAGCAGTGTGCGGGCAGAGCCAACGGGGCTGCTTTTGGGAATGCTTGAGCAGAGGCAGCACCCCTTGCCCATAAAGACATCCCTGCCAGCTCCAAATGTCCTCAAATTATCCTGCCTTTGTTTCTCCTTTGGCTGTGTTTACTCACATCACCTCACTATTGATGTTTAGACTTTCTTCAGTCCTTTTGAACTCGACAAACTATTTTTAGGAGGTATCAACCAATTTTCTCTCTTTTATTTTCACTTAGCAAGTATCTAAATGCCTATGTGACTCCTCCAGCTGCCTGTGCTGCTGGCTGCTTTTCCCTGCCCTTATCTCTTCCCTGCAAACCTGAGCCAGGTTTTTATGCAGCTGTCAGGGAGCAGCATCAGGGACAGCCCTGCTTTGGGAGGTAATTATCCCTGTGTGCCCATGATTTAACTGCACAGTGCTGCCAGTGGGAAGAACCTTTTGAAGTGGGATGAAATAACCTGGCAATTTCCATCGATCCGGGGGGTTAAAAAGGGAATTGGATTTCAGGAGCGTGCACATCCCATGCTGCTCCAAAAAGGGACTGATGCTGGTCAGCTGCTGCAGGTGGGTGACTGTATCAGCATCTCTGTGCTGGGGGCTGGGGCTGCCTCTGTGCTGCCACACTGGATTTGGTGGTGATTCCTCCTCTGCTTCCTGGGTGCTTCTCTGGGAAGGTGAATTTTCACAGAATCATAGGAAGGATCCACAAGGATCATGAGTCCAGCTCCTGTCCCTGCACAGACACCCCAACAATCCCACCCTGTGCATCCCTGGCAGCGCTGTCCTGGATCTCTGGCAGCCTCAGAGCTGTGACCATTCCCTGGGGAGCCTGGGCAGTGCCCGGCACCCTCTGGGGGGAAGAATCTTTCCCTGAGATCCAACCTGAGCCTCCCCTGACACAGCTCCAGCTGTTCCCTTGGATTCTGTCCCTGTCACAGAGAGCAGAGATCAGAGCTGCCCCTCAGGAGGAGTTGCAGCCCCGGTGAGCTCTGTGCTCCAACTCATGCCCTCAGCCTCTCCTCCTATGGCTTCTTCTCCAAACCCTTCCCCATCCTTACAGTGCAATGCTCTCCCTATGTGATTCTATGTTATTTCCAAGAAGGAGGGTATTTTAATTTAATTTGAGAATGAGGGTGTTTTACCTTAATTTGGGCAGCACAACTGGGTTTGCTGCTGGAATTAGAGTAGTTGTGCTAAGTGATACATTGGGTAAATCAGTAAATTGATGTGGTAGGTACCATCATGGAAGTGTGTGCATAATGCAATAGAGCTGGCAATTACAGCAAAGTGCCTGCTTAGACTGAAATTATTGAGCCTCTTGCACACTCTGCACTTTATTACAGCTGTGTTGAGATGTAGCACTTCCCAGAGGGCTCCACAGCTCTGCCAGCAAGTATGTGTCGCACCCAGAGCTGTGCTGTTCCCAGGAGCTGGCCCCAGGAGCCTCCAGACGTGTTTCTCCAGGGCACTGGGCACCAGAGAGGACCTGCAGTGTGTTGTGCCCACTGTGGGCTTGTGTTTGCACAGAGCATGGGCACATTTAGAATCAAGATGAAATGCTTTGATGAATTCTGGATGGAATCATTTAGGTTGGAAAAGTCCTCCAAGATCACTGAGTCCAGCTGTTACCTCAGCACTGCCAAGGCCACTCATGCACCCTCACAGAGAGGAATTTCTTTCCAATATCCTGTCTAATCCTGCTTTTGGTTAATGGGAAGCCATTCCCCCTTGCTTTGTCACTCTAAAGTCCCTCTCCAGCTCTCCTGGAGCCCCTTTAAGCCCTGGAAGGGGCTCTGAGCTCTCCCTGGAGCCTTCCCTTCTCCAGGTGAACAGCCCCAGCTCTCCCAGCTTGTCTCCAGAGCAGAGGTGATCCAGCCCTTGAGGCATCTCCATGGCCTCCTCTAGATTTGTTCCAATGTCTCTTGTGCATCTGTTTCTTAAACCAGTTCATACTTAGATTTAGCATATTTCTTCACATGCACAGGTTGATAATTGATTTTGAATGTCCTGTGAAATAATGTATTCCAATTTTATTTTTAGAGCCATCCCAAAACATTTGATGATTCTCACACTGGGTTAACCAGCAGTGAAAAATTTGGCCTCAGTCACTGTGGGTGTATTTAAAATAGGGTGGAAGAAGTTTACTTCCTAAACCCCAAGAATTAGTGCTCAGACTTTAAAGAAGTAGTGATTATCAAAATTCTTCCAAATTGGCTGAAAGATTTGACTGGGAGCTGATGTGTGACATCAGTAGCCAGTTTTCAGCAGTTTGGAAAATTTCTGCCCCAAAGTCCTTTGAAGTCCCCATGGTGCTTTCCCAGGTAACTTGGAGAGGCCGATCCCTCCCCAGCTGGCACTAAGAGAAGGATCATAAGAAATTCTCTTCCAGCTGACCTGAGAACACAGATGTTCTTGGGGGATTAGGAAGCTTCCTCTCACCCAGTTTTGGGGATCTCAGAAGGTATTTTTCTCTTGTGGGGAGAGGGCCTCTGATGACAACAGATGGAAACTGGGTTACCAGGGCTCCCATGGTGAACGACCCCTTTGCCACAGGACATCCTGGGATGAGCAGGCAGCAGTGCTCAGGCTCAGTTCCTGATGAGCTGCTCGGGCTCCAGTTCCTCCTTTGTTTCACCTGGCAGCTTTTCTAGACTGTTCTTCTGTTGTCACTGCTCAGTGTCACACCTCCAGTCTAGGACTGCACTCGTGCATCCTGCTGGGCTCTGTTCTCTGCATTGCTGGAGTTCTGCCCTCCAGGTACCAGCCAGCCTGGGAAAGGGACAAGGGAAAAGAAGCCTTAAACCAGCCAAGGTTTTGCTTGTAGAGGTGGGGTGGCTGCTCCCACGATGGCTTAAATCTGTTTTAATTGCTTCCCCCAAACACTGGGAGGTCAGGTACTGGTGAGTATCCCCCGTGCTGTCCTGGGGGAGGGATGAGCTGTGGGAAGCATGGCTGAAGGAGGAGCAGGATGGGCTTTGCAGCAGCTGCTGAGTGGCTTTTAGGGATGCAGCTCTCCAGAAGAGCCAGGGCTGGAAAGTAGATGTGTTTAACTGGTGTTGAGTGGTCTAGATGTGGAGTGAAACTGGAGCCCTGAAGAAATAGTTAGAGTCCTCTTGGACTGTAAGAGTAGATGGAGGAGCTGTCAGCTCAGATGAGCCCCCTTTTCCTCTTTCCCTGCTTCTGCCTATCCATTTTTAAGAAGTGTAATTGGAGCGAAGGCTGCTTGGGGAAGCACAGATATGTAACCAGATCTGGTTTGCTCACAATGGGCTCAGGAGCACAGGGACTGGGGGCTGCAAAGAGTCTCTGGGAATGGTGCAGGGGTCGCTCTCCAGAGCTGTCTGGCTTGTCCACAGAAGCTTCCCACTTCACACCTGGGATGTCTGAGCTGCTGGGATGTAGCTGTGATGATTTCTGCCTGAAAAAGCATTGTGGTTGTTTGCAAGCTGGACCAGTGCTGGTTCCCATATCTGTGATGGCTTCACTGTGTTTGGAGGGTTCTGAAATGGGGAATGGTGGTCTCCAGGGCCCAAAGCAATATATGCACAGAAATGTGTGAGATGACCCAGACAACCAGGCTCTGTTTGACTTGTGGGTATTTTTGTCCTCCCAAATGCTGCAGCCAGAGGTGTGAGCTGCCTGTGCCAGGGCTGGGTGATGGCTGTGCAGCCATGCTCAGCATCCCCCAAGTCCCAGCGCCGTGCGGGTTCTGATTCCTGCTTTCATCTCCTCCATGGCTCCTCTTAAAAATCAGTTTATGTCTCTGCAAATTAAAGCACTGTTTCACTTATGAAGTGTTTCATTCCACTGATAAGTGGAAGTGGGGAAGCTGTTGCATCGCTGAGTGCGTGGCTGCAAACCCCAGCACAGCAGATTGTGAACGTGAAATTAGAGAGTTCAGCAATATCTTGGCAGATTGCCTCTGCTGCCTAATAGGAGGCACGGAGCTCCTCTGGGAGCCAGCTGGTGTGACAGCCTTGCCTGAAGGGCTGACCACTTATTCTTGGAGCACGGAGGGGCCTGAGGGCTGTTCCATGTGCTTGGGGCAAAGGAGACAGCCCTTCCCTTGCCCCAAGGCACCAGCACAAAAGCAGAGGCTGTAACTCAGAGGAGTGATGTGGGAGCTTGTGCTGCCTCTGAGCCAGCAGTGGTTGTGCTTTCAGCCAGATTGGTCCCACTCAGCCTGGCCCAGGGTGACTGGGGTACACTGGGGGGCTGGAATCCCCTCTGGAATATAATTTTTTTGGCACAGATGGAGGTGTTTATGGAGTTATCTGAGCTTTCAGGCATTGGTGCCTTCAATGCCACCATCCCCAGCTTATCCAGAGGTTTCATGAAGGGAGTGTTTCCTCCTGTTTGTTTTCCAGCTGCTGGCACTGTTGGGCTCACAGACTGAGCTCTGCAACCTTGCTGGGAGCCTGACTCCCTGCCAAGAGCTGTGGCTCCTACCTACCCCCCACCGGAGGGTACTGCAGGAATGTTCGGTGTCCTTGGCTGTAGGGTGTCCCCCGTGCAGCTGGAATGCTGGGGAAGTCTGGCTTGCTCCTTGGATTTAGTGTCCACCAGTCTGTCGAATCCTCCTGCTGTTTTTTTCTGCAGTCTTCCAAATTGTCCTTTTGTCCCCAAACAGTTCAGCTTCGCAAATGCCAAAGGAGGATCCCTGAGGCAGCTCTTCTGCCCTCCCCACAGGTGGGGGGAGGAAGGGAGGCAGAGAGGGATTCAAACTAATGCAGCTCTTCCTCTCCACTCTTCCTGCTGCCCTCTCCAGCCGTGACCTGCTGTGCTCTTCACACTCCAAGGTGTGTGTGCCTCAGCCCGGTTTCCTCCGCGAAAACCGGTACTGTGCCTTTTTCCATAGCAGGGAAACAAGAGTTTGTCCCCTTCTGCCTCCCCTTCTCCGATCTCCCCCTCGGCTGCTTCCCGCTGCCTCCTGCCAGCTCCCTCTGCTCTCCCCCGGCTCCTCCGCTCTCCTCCGGCTCATCTGACCTCCTTTGACGTGTTGCATTTCACCGTGGTCGGTAACGGGGAGCCGATGGCAGATAAGAGGGGTGACAGTGTTACCGGCTCACGCCGCGGCGCGCAGAGCCAGCCGGCGGATGCTCTGCCCTCTCCACAAACCCATCGCTTCGGGGAAGCGCCCTGGACCCCTCCCCGGCCGCGGCGGAGCCCATCGGAGGGAGAAGGTGGGAGTCGGGGGAGGGTGGCTGTGCGGAGCAGTGCGTGAGCAGCGTTATTTCCCCAGCTGCGAGAGGGGAACGGCCCCGCTCTCCCTCCCCGTGTGTTCCAGGGCGGGAGAAGGTGCCCGGGGACCGTGTGCCTGCCCGGTGGAGGTGCCCGCAGGGTCCCCCATGGCCCGGCACCCCCACCCCCGAGCATCGCCAGCCCCTGCTTTGTGTGCAGGTCCGCGGTTCGCTCTGTTTGCCGGGATGATTGTCAGCGCCCGGAGCGGGGAGCAGGCAGTGGGGATGCTGCAAACGAATGATCGCCCCCCAAAAGGCGCGGGCGGGGACGGTGACGGGGACTGTGACTCTGCCGGTCACACGCAGCCGGCGGGGGCGGCCGCCCGGGTGTCCCTGGGCCGTGCTCCGCGGGGCGCACCCGGCAGCTCAGGCATTTCATTTCAGGGGGAAAGCTGAGCCAGAGTCTACAGGAAAAGAAAGAAAATAAGGGAGGAGGGAAGTGGAGGTCAGGAAGGGCTTTCGGCAGCGGATGGCCGTCCCTGGTGGCGAGGGGGCTGCTTGTCAGGGGTGGCTCTAAGCAGGGAAATAGCAGTGAATGCAGGTTGTTTATTTTTTAACATGGCATCCACACCGGAGGGATAAAAGGGTGTTCAGGGAGCTTCGGGCTCTGCCAGCTGAGTTACTATCAGTTGTCCTTGCTGTTTCTTCTCTTGGCGCGGCTGGGAGTTGCTGTCAGACACCCCTTCCCCTGGATATGCTTCACTGACTTGATCTGGCTTTGCTCCATGGGGTTGGAGCAAGGTTTGGGTGGTTTTTTTTCTGAAGCCCTTGTTTTTTCTCCACCCAGCTGGCGTCAGGCGCCGAGGATGCAGCGACAAGTGCTCCTGACTAGGGGAGGGCTGGCAGGAGGATTTCCCTTCGGGTTCGCAGCATCCCCATGTCTGCTGTCTGCTGTGGAAAGGCTTTGTGCTGGAGCGTGGGGAGCAGAGCTCACAGGTGACCTCTAACTGGATCAGCCTCGCTTGCTTTAAATACCTGTCCCTCTCCTTGGGCTCAGGTGTTTGGTGACAAGCTGGAAAGTCATGGTGGGTAGGCGCTGCTGGCAGCTGAGGGTGCCTTCTGCTCTGGAAAATGGGGAGATAGGAAAACTGGTGGACTCTGAATAGCCTTGGGAAGAGCAAACGGGGATCCTCTCCATGCTGTAAGAACAGACCCTTTGGAAATTCATCTGAGCAGCTGATTTCTTGGGGTTTCTCGTCGCCTCTGAGATCAAACCCCATCCCCTTCCTCACCCGAGGGCCACCCACAGCCACGCTGGGCCATCTACTCAAGAGGGCAGCTCCTCCAGCTGCCCAGTGCCACTTGCTGTGGGGGATCGCAGACCTCTGCCAGCGCTACTGAGGGACCCTTTCCAGCACTTTTAATTTTTCCTCTTCCTCCTTCACTCAGCTCTGCAGCGTCACATGAAATACATGTGCAGCCGCCAGCTGCCCTGAGCTGCGACCTGCGCTGGGCTCAGGGAGACAGGACTTAGCACCCTGCAGATCCGAGGGCTCACTGCAGCATGCTGTGGACTCTCCAAGTAACTCGTGGCTGAGCTCCTCCTGCCCTGTGCTGGGTCTCCCTCCGGCCCTGCTCCCTCCCGGTGCCAGGGGCTGCCGGAGCGCACGGGGCAGCGGGCACGGTGGGGCTGTAGCATGCACCGGTGTGCAGAGGGACACAGGGACACCGGCGCCAGCCATGGCCTCGTTTGGGAAGCTGACGGAGTATTTCAGCCTGAGGAAGTCGAGGCCGGAGCTGCGCTCCCGGCGCTGGGGCCGGCGGAGCGGGAGCTGCTGCTGTAGTGTCACGGAGTGCAGGTAGGGGTGGCAGCAACCCGATTGTCCCGGTGCTCCGTGTGTGCCCGGGGTTTGCAGGATGGGATGGGACGGGACGGGACGTGCAATCCTCGGTGCTTTGCTTTCTGTTTACCTCTCTTGGGGCTGGGAGGGGGGTGGGAGCAAGCCAAGGGCTCTGGAAGCATCACCCCGTTCCTGTCTGGGGCTCCCACAGAGCTCATTGCTGCGGGATGTCTCGGTGGGCTCTGTGACCTGGCATCTATCTCCCTGCCCAGGGCATGTCCCAGGTGTTGGTGGCACATCTTGGGTCTGCTGGGTGACCACATGCACCTTTACCTGCCTGCCTCTGCCTGGTGCTCTCTTCTGTGCCTCTGCACTGTCCCCTCATCAGAGGAGTGAGGTCATTGCACCAGAATCACCCTTCCCTCCACCTGCCCCTTGCAAAGGGCTCTCTGCAGGGGAGCAAGAAGGGGCTTCGCAGGTGAAGTGGAATCTGTGTGTGTGAGGTGCTGATGGAGCCTCCTGTCACGTAGGAAGGGTCTGGGCAGGGGAGAGAGGAGCTCCTCTGGGCAAACAGACACAAGGTTCATCCGCAGCTTGTTTGGGGTGTGAATTGATGAGGGGATCACAGTGGGGATGGGGAGGGTGGCATTTGGGCTGACTGGAAATCCTCTAGGAGTGTGTGAGTGCTCAGAGTTTCGTTGGGGGGTTGCACACATCCTTGTTTTCCACATAAAAACAGTTACTGCAATTAAGAAAATTGCTCTGTGCCTGGGTGGCTTCTCCTTGGATGTTTTGTGTAGCCTGTAGGACAGGGCTGGCACTCGGTGCTGCTCTGGGCTCTTCCCCATTTGTGTGGGCTCAGCCTGAGCTGTGTCCCCAGATCTCCTGCTGACCTGCAGACGGTGCCTCCCTGCTGCTGTGGGGTGTAGGGACACACAGGGCAAAAAATCACAGCAAAGTGTTCACTTACCTTCCTCCCTCGCTGTTGAGCACTTTGTACTCTGTAAGGGCAATTAAAATATCTACAGATTCAAATGAAATTGGAGCCCCTCCTGCTGCTGCCCGTGTTGCTGCTGAGACAGTGAGGCATGCTCAGCCACTGCTGTCTCCCCTCTTCCCCCGGTGGCTGAAGAGGAGTCGCCTCTTCCCCGCTCGTTTCTCCAGAAACATTCGTGGCAGAGCCAGGAGCTTTGTTCTGCTCCTGTTTGGCGTTGTGGACAGAAACCCTGGTTTCTGCCCTCAGGTTTTTGCTGCCCTGGTGTGGAGCTGGGTGTGAGGAAGGTCTGTTGTCCAGGTACTGTTGAACACAGTACGTGCCTGGGGTTTGCTGTGCCAAGCGTGTGCCAGTGCCTGGTCCAAGGGAGAGGAGGAGGTGCTGCCCCCACGCACAGGGTGTTATTGTCCTGGACCTTGGGGTTTGGGGTGAGTTGGGTGGTTTCCTCTGTGGTGGGAGATGTCATGGTGTCTTCCTAGCTCTGGGATGTGAGCCACACATCAGCCACACAAAAGTGGCATTTGATGGCTCACCATCAAATTTTCCAGGGGATGCTGGCTATGGCTGTGGGACTCTGAGGAGCCTGCTCTGCTGGAAGGCATCCCTGCCCATGGCAGGTGGTGGAATGGGATGAGCTTTAAGGTCCCTTCAACCCAAACCATTCTGTGTCCAAGTTGTCCTCTCATGCAGGACTGTGGCTCACTGTGCAGCAGACGTGGCCACCAGGGCCATTGCTTGTCAGGGCTCAGCTCCGTGTGGGGCTGGGGGACGCCCTTCCCCCAAGGAGAGATCCTGTGTGTGCCCAGGTGCTCTGTGGCCAAGCTTGAGTTGCACGGAGCTGTGCTCTGCCTGTTTCATCCCCTGGGCCATGCAGGTGCTTCAGGGCAGCTCCTCTGGGCTGGATCCGAGTGTGTGGCAGATTTCCTGGTGTCCCTGACCCCCAGTGGCAGGGCTCTAGTGTACCTGTGGATACTGAGCCCATTCCCTCGATTTCTGAGGTTGATTATGAAAGTAAAAGTAAATGTTGATTGAAGCATGGGATGCTTTGAAATAGGTGTCACTTCTCACCCAGCTGCTTGAGCTTCTGCCTGTTTCCCCCCTCTCCCTCCCCCACCAATGTCTGTGCCTTGAGAAGCCCCAGAAAATCACCACAGCTGAGATCCAAAGGCCAACACAACGCAGCTGCTGCAATGTCTGGCCCTGCCCTTGTTCTAGATGCTGCTTCTTCCAGCTCTGTTGATCAGCTTTCTGCTCTTGCTTCATTTCTTCACTCTATTGTGGGCAAGTGAAGCCTGGAGATAAGATCCTCAGCTCCCACATTTCCACATGCATGGATGTGCCAGAGATCCTGCACCCCAGGTTCAGCAGGGTGATGTCTAACAGCCCTCAGCACAGTCCTCAGCACAGCCCTGCCCTGGTCTTGCTCAGGGCAGCAGGCTCCCACCATGCTTCCCAAGGCTGCATAATCCCCTGGGACCACAGGGAACAGACGTAGGCAGGTACTCAGTCGAGAGCATGCACTGACTGGAGTTATTAAATTCTAAATATAGTGGTCCCACGCATTCTCATAGGACCTAACAAAATCAGCAGGTGTGCAGTTACAGTTTTAAATAATATTCCTGCATTTTTAAACTACGCCTCCAGATAAAGCAACATAAGTGAGCTGGGATGAGCAAATCTGCTGGGCTTGAAAATTTGTGGGCTCAGACTTGTGTGCAGAAGTGGAACCCAGCAGGAGATCATCTCACTTGAGATGCTTTTGGGCAAAGCTGCTGCTTGCAGGAGCTCTTCAGCCTCTGCCCCCACCTGTGGCACAGAGTGTGTCCTGATTTGTCCCTCTGTGCTGTGTCAGCTGGAGTCCCCTCTGGCCTGAGCCCTGTGCTGCAGGAGGGGTTGTGGCACGGCTGCCTGCTGTTATTAAATCAATCACCTGGACAGTTGTCCCTGGGGCTGGGAGGCCCCAGGTGTGACAAGGTGGGGATCAGGGTGTCCCCTGTGCAGCTGTGCTGGGACAGGGACTGGCAGTGTGAGTGAGCACCCCAGCCAAGCTCAGCCCAGGGGAGCAGCTGATTGATTTGCAGCAATTTTTTTCCCATCTAGCAGGGGCAGTGATGGATGAATAAGAAGCTCCAGCTGACAGGCTCTGGAGCAGGACTGCTTCCTGAGGTTGAATGCCCGCAGCTTCGCAGGGATATGAGGATTTGTCTGCAGAACTGGGTGCAGGTGCCTGTGGGTGAAGCACAGCAGGGGCTGGGGGTGCTTGCTGAGGTCTCGGGGGTTGTTCTTTGTGTTATCTTGTGGTGCCAGCTTGAGGTGCTTGTGCTCAGCTCTGTGTTGTCTGGAGGGGCACAGAGGATCTGCTCTGGAATGGAGGATAATTGGAAGGGAAAGGCAAGTTAGACTAAATAGCTCTTCTTTTAGTGAGCTATTTGTAAACTGAAAGGTCTGGACAACTGATTTTGGGTTCCTGCAGCTTTTGCAAAGTGGATCAGAACATCACTGTTATGTTATGTTGTGCTGTCACTGGGCTGAGAGAACGGCCCTGCCCTGCTTTGAATGAGCCAGGGAGGCTCCAGGGTGGGCAGGAACTCTGTGGAGCATGATGGCACTTCCCAGGCTGCTGTTTGCTCCCAGGGCTGCTTAGCAGTGAGCCAACATGGCAGAGCACTGGGCTGGGACCCTGGGGCCTGCAGTGATTCTGGGAGGACAGGGATCCCACGTAAGAATTAACAGGTGTGGGAGAATTTCCCAAGGACACTCCTGGAGTTGCTCTCAGACTGGGTGAAATGCAGGAAAGAAGAACAGCCTGAGAATGCCAGTTCTGTCACCACAGAGATGACCTGAAACAGTAACTAATTCATTTAAAAAAATAATTTAAAATCCCAACTGAAAGTCATTAAAAATCCCAATCCTGTCCAGGGGTGGCTTTTGAGAGAAATTTTCTCCTCTGTGCAGGGACTTGTGAACTGATTCAGTGTCTTTCACTGTTGGCTCAGGACTGTTGTGAGGTGGATCCATTCCCTGGCTTCAGGAAGTTGATGCCTGTTTCCTCTTTGACCTCTCCCCTTCCCTGTGGCCACCAGAGTCCCACACGGTCCCCACAGAGGGGCTTTGATAAGCTCCTCAGGAAATCACTGCCTAGTTATGGAAAGGAAGATATTCAAGATGGGGGAATAGAGGGAGAGATTTGTGCCTGGGTTTGAATACTGCATCCTGCTCCTGGGGGACACCTTCAGCCCTGGAGGCAGCAAAGCTGACAACCCCAAAAACCTGGGGGTGAAGACCCTGTGTCCTCAGTGGGCTCCAGGAGAGGAGCTTTTCTCTGGCTGGGGGTGACCTGTGGTGAAAACTCAGCATGGGGAGGGGGCAGGACAGGAGTTTGGCTGTGCTGGGCCTGCAAGGTGGCAGCTTTTGGGTTCTGCTGCCTTTTTTCTCTCAATATCTGAGTTGGAAGTTGGTATTAATTAACAATGAATTAGATTATGTAAGAATTAAATTACGTAAAAATTCCAGCATGCTGGGGCTGTTTTTGCCCATGTCATTAAATAATCTCCAGCTGAAGAAGGGGTGCTTGGGGTGATGCTCCACCTTTGCACTCCTGGGGGTCAGAGGTGGGTCCAGGTGCTCCTGTTGCTCCCAGGGTCAGAGCCTGTCCCAAGCCTTGTGGGAAGCTGGACCAAGGAGCTGCTTTTTGCCATGGGGAGCTGTTACCTCCACTTCTTTAGGGGTCTTTTCCACACTGATATCCTGATCCATGTCCTTGCTGTGCAGTGTGATGGGCTTTGAGGTGGGGAGGGGTAGTGGGGAATGTTTTCCTGGCAGGATTGTACTTAGTTGTTTTTCAGCGCTTAAAAATATCTCCTCAGCTCTGACAGCACGTCTGTGTTCAAGCACACGAGTGTGACGGGGGACAGGAGGAACTGGCAGGTTTTGGGGCTGGGAAATTGCACTGAGGCAACAGCTCCTGTGTTAGCAGCACACAATGTGAGACAGGTAAAGATGGCACATAAAGATGCCCAAAGGGGCAACTCTGAGGGGATGTCCTGCATGGCTGAGAGTTTGACTGACTTTTCCTACTTTGTTTTTGGCATATTTTGAACAAAACCTTTCTGCTTCCAAATGACATGTCCATATGGAAAGACATCTGCATTTTAAAGGAGAAAACTAGCAAGGAACTTGGATGTGTTGTGGGTTAAGTGGACAGTAAGTTTCCATTTAGAATTAGTCAATAAGGTGTTTGTGACACTTGTACTCCAAGCTTCCCTGTGCTCACACCTCTCTTGCCCGCTGAGATGCCGTCAGGAAAATGTGTGGCTGCATGTTTTGCTGCAACAGATCATTGTAACCTATGAACAAATTGATGTCCATCACCACGGCATGGAAGTGGTCAGTGCTGGTGCTGGAAGTCCTAAATCCAGTGTTAGTGACTCAGCCCGTGCCTGCTTCGCAGAGGTGCTGAGCATCCATTAATCCTCTTAACTGGAACTGGCAGCTGAGCCTCAGCACTTTCGCAGCTTGGCTGGGAAAGAACGAGGGAGAGCTTCAGGAGCTGGAGCTGGAAACTTTAGCCTCATTCAGCTGGAGGTTGGGAATGTGGTGACAAGTTTTGGGGTGCCTGAGGCTGCACAGCTCTGTGTGCGGCTGTGTCCTCTTGGGTGAGGCTTGTTTGGAATGATGCTCCAAAGACTGGAGCCCCTCTGCCATGGAGACAGGCTGAGAAGAGAAGGCTCTGAGGAGACCTTAGAGCCCCCTTCCAGTGCCTAAAGGGGGATTATAAAAAGAGGGAGAGGGACTTTTACACGTGCAGACAGGGACAGGACAAGGGAGAATGATTTTAAACTATAAGAGGGGAGATTTTGGGAAGGAATTGTTCCATGTGAGGCCCTGGCACAGGGTGCCCAGAGAAGCTGTGGCTGCCCCTGGATCCCTGACCAGGGACAGGCTGGACAGGGCTTGGAGCAGCCTGAGACAGTGGAAGGTGTCCCTGCCCATGGCAGGGAGTAGGACAAGATGAGCTTTAAGGTTCACTCCCCAGCCAAACCATTCCATGATTCTGTGCTGTTTCCCACCTGCGCTGTGTGGTTGTGCCTGGCAGGGTCACTTGTGCCCTTCAGCTCACACAGATGCCCCATCTCTCCTGGTGCTGGTGTCTGTGGTGAGCTGCAGGACTAAGCCTTGCTCCCCTCTTCTCTGTGCCAGCCTCTCCCCAGGCGGTGTCCCCAGTGTCTCATGACAATGACAAGCTGTCAGACATGAATGGCTGTGAGCAGAGTGGCAGTGCCACGGGAGGAAATGACGTTTAGCCTTTGTAGCTTGATTGAGCTGCCTGGGTTTTATTAAACCTAAAGAAGCCTTTTGGCTTTGTTCTCACTGCTGTTTGCAGCACCGTGCCTGGGATCTGTCAGGAAGGGGCCTTGGGAGCAGCACAGAGAAGAAATATGTCCCCATCAAACCTGTCCTTGCAAGGGGTCTCTCCACCAAACCTTGACTTATCCTGGTTCTCTGTGGTTTCTGTGCCCTGGGGGGCACCTGGGTGCATTCTCAGTTCCAGCCCCATTGATGTTTCTCAGTTCCACAGAGTTCCTGGTCTCACTGGGGGCTGTGGCTCTGTCCCCTCCTGTGCTGTTGGGGTGCAGGGGGAGGTGATGTGGACAGAGCCAGAGATGCTCTGGGCCTCTGCCTCTTCCTGTTCCTCAAAAACCTGCTCCCATGGCTGTGTGTAGAGGGATGTTGAAGATCCATCCCATGAAAGTGCATGTATGTGTGGCCTGGGAGCTGGTGGGGAAGGCCTCCTGGATCTGACAGACTTGAAAAGCACATCCAAGCTTTCAGGGTCATCTTTTTGAGGTTTGGGGCCATGCTTGAGCTAAAGCCAAGGCTTGCACCCAGTGTTCTCCATTTCTGCCTGGCTTCCAGTTTCCACTGAAAGCCAGTCTTTGGGACAGGAGATCCTCTTGGGATCTGCTTAATTTCTGCACAAGCTGAAGCTCATCTTTGCTTGGATTAGGCAGAAGATGAATGGACATCCTTTATTTTGGAGTGGTAGTTGGATGGGGTAGTGGGAGGAAGGGAATGAAACTGGTATTAAAGGGAATTACAGACAGAGTGTGACTGCAGGAGCCGGCTCTTTCAGCAGAAAGCCTTGGCCTGTGAGTCACACTTTGCTCGAAAGGCTGTTGGATCCCTAATTCCCACTGTTTTGGCACTGAGTCACAGCTGGGTGGGGGCGCAGGTAGGAAACAGAAGCACCAGCAATCCACACCGGGATTTACGCACGGAGAGAAGGGAGGAAGTGATTCCAGACAGCAGTGGGAATGTCAGCAGCTTCTGAGGGAAGTGGTGGCTGGCATGGGGAAGATTCTGAATGGGATTGGATTATTCCTGGGTGCCCTTCTCTTCCTGCTCCTGACTGTGCAGGGCACTCGCTGGGGAGTGGGGGGGCACTGGGCAATCCCTAGGATGTGTGGGGACACCGGGCAATTCCCGGGATGTGTGGGGACACCTGTGAGCCCCCAGGGTGCAAGGGGACACTGGGCAGCCCAGGTCCTGGCTTAGGTGCCTTTGTCACTGTGCTCCAGGTGGGAGTGGGAGTTGGGGGACCCTGCCAGGCACAGGGCAGCTGTGGGGTGCTGCCTGCCCCATAACACCTGGGGATTGTCCCGCTGCATCAGCATCACCTGGGGGTGAGGGGAAGGGACTTGGTGTCCTTGTGCCACATTGAGCTGAATGGCACGTGGGGACAATGGAAGATGGAAGTGTCAGAGCTGTGAGTGGGATGCTGGCAGAGCCGGGAGCAGGGAGGAGTTGCCGCTGGGATTTGGAGGCACAGAGTATCCTGTATCCACCCTCATGGTGGAGGAGCCTGGCACTTTCCTGCAGGGAAGGTTGGGTGGGTTATGTCCTTCAAACAGCTCCTTGGTGGGGGAAGAGCCCTCCTAGGAGGAGAGGGCTGCTCCAGGGAGAGCACCCAGCCGATGCTGTCCTGCAGGATGTGGGCTGAGCCAGCTCTGGGAGAGCTGGGGAGGAAGGGAGAGAGGATATGTCAACAAAAGAGATTTTCTCTGGACCCAGGAAGAAGCATTTCAAAGATGAAAGGAAAAAAGGACACCACTGTTGGGAATATTTCAAATGGGAAAACTAGAATACTTACTTTAATAATTTAAACATTTTTCCCCACAAAAATTCTGTGTTTTTTCCTGTAGGAATAGTTGGCAATTATACAAATTAATGCAAGATATTTTTAGTTTGCATTTTTGGATTTTTCGATGGAAAGAATGCAGATGAGAATAAGCAGCTCCTCCTGGTTCCCTGGCTGTAGCAGGTCCTGTGTGTGGGTGCTGCTGCCTAGAGCATCCATGTGCTTTCTGCAGGTGTTTGGAAGCCACTGGAACTGACATTTGTTCCTGTTGGCTGCTTGGATGCTCTGGGTCCTCTGCTGCCTGCCCTGTGTGCAGGATTTGTGTGGCTCTCTCTGGTACATCTGTGTTTTGGCTGCAAATCCATGTTTGTAGAAAAAACTGGAAAGCTCCAGTGCATTTTTATGTTGCTTTAAAGTACAAATAGATAAATTTTATCACAGAATCCCAGGATGGTTTGGGCTGGAATGAAGCTTTCAGCACACCTCATTCCAACCCCATGGGCAGACACCTTCCACTATCCCATCCAAGCTGGCCTTGGATGCTTCCAGGGATGGGGAAGCACAAGTTCTTCCTTGGGAGAGTGGGAAGCTATTCCAACTGAAGATTTTAGGGGACGTTTTTCCTGCAGCAGGGATGTGTTTCCCCTGGCAGAACCTGGCTCTCCCTTCCTCTGTGGGTGCTGAGCTGCAGCTGCTCACAGAAGTGGCAGAGTCCCCATCCCTGGAAGCACTGAAAAAATGAGTGGATGTGGCACTTGAGGACATGGGAAATGGTGGTGGTGCTGAGTTGGTTGTTGGATTTTATAATCTTAGAGGTCTTTTCTGACCTTGATGATCCTGTGATTCTCCAGACAGCCTGGCAACTGAAGCTGTGTCAAGGTTCTTGTCTGGAAATTGGAAGGTTTTGGGCTCTGCTTCCTTGCACCCCATGGCTGCCTCCCCACCCAGCCCTGTGGGTCAGTTCCTGCTGTGCAGTGGGGCCCTGGGGCTGGCTGGGACCCAGACCTGATTCTGCCCTGGAGGAATCATGGCCCCGAGTCCTGCTGCCCAGGCTGGGCTTCCTCTGGGCTGTTTTGGGGCTGTTTGCGCCTGTTCTTCCCCTCACAAGACAGATAAAATCCATTATCCTGGCCACGAGCAGCTGCCGGGCTTTGCCAGAGCTCTGCTCCCAGCTCCCCTCAGCCCCCATTACTCCTGCAATGAAAACCCTCCTTTTAAGGTATTTTACTGTGATACACTGGGAGCATAACAATTTTTTTCTGTTCAATGAGCTTTTCTCTCTGACCAGGGTGGTGACCTGCCTCTTGTGCTTCAGAGCAAGATGAAAAACAGCCTAAGGCTCTGGTTGAACAGTGCTGCTCAGGAAGGTTTAAAACAACAACATGCCTAAGATTGATTATAAATTTGCCTTTTGACCAAAACATACATGAATAATTATTTTTGCCAGGGATTGATAGTCAGAGATGGACCATCTTGGCCTCTATTTACCTCCAGTGCTGGAAAACTTGGTCATGCTGCAGAAATTATAGGATTTCAAGTAAACCAAGCAGCTCCACCAGCTCTCTGGAGCGTCCTTCTGTGCTGGAGCACGTCAAATTCAGGCCTGAAGCATCTCCCTTGTGGTTGTCAGGAGCAGCAGTATCCTTTCCAGGATGATCTCAGCAGCTTTTTGTCTCCACTGTCGTGTGACTTGGATTTTAAAGCAAAAGGAGAGACCAGTCCTGTGTCATGAGACTGGGAGCAGGACCAGGAGCTGGGGGTTGTGGTGCAGGAGCATCTTGGCTCCAGTCCTGGTCCAGGGATCCTGTTGGGAATGCAGGGTTGATGGAAGGAGGGCAGGAAGAGGGTACTGGAGGAGACTGTGATGCTGTACCCCTTCACATCCTCCCTGAAAGGTGTTTCTAAATGCAAAGGAGGCAGTTCAGTTATTTATCCTGTAAATTAGCCAACCTTTGAACATTGGAGCCGGATGTTTGTCATCCATTACTTGTGCTACATTAGCTTTTGTCTCCGAAATGTTTTGGAGGAGACAGGAGATTCATAAACACCACAGAAGAGAAGCCAGGAACCAGGGCACAATGTCTGTGGCCCTGTCTGGTGAAGGTGGGGAGTGGGAGGCATTTGCTGTGTGCTGGACCTGGCAGGTCACCAGTGTGGGTCCTGCCAGGGTGGCAGTGAGGCTCTGCCATTCACAGCCGGAGCTATTCCTGCTGCTCTGCTCTGCTCAGGGCCCTTCTCTCTGCCCCTTGCTGTGTTCCCAGCCACTCTTTGCTGTGTCTCTCCTGCCTTGGGGCTTGCCACGCACTGCTGTGTCCCTGGGGGTCACATCCTGCTCGTGAGCTGACTTTCGACGTGGAAGGAGCTTCCTCCTGCATCTCAAACACCCTTCTTTTTTAAGCCTCAGACCTATTCCTTCTGGAGAGTGATCCTTGAGCCTCTTGTGGAGCATCCCAGATGCCTTTGGCTATTCTGTCCTCTTCATTGGATGGCATAGCCTGGCTATAAGCACGGGGACCCCGGGACAGTCATCACTCTGGTCCCTGAGGATGCAGGTCACGCTCTGGAGCTGCCAGGAGGGAGGAGGCTCATCTGCTCCATTGTTGTGCTGCGGATCATTTCACCTTTGTCTGCCTTTCTCCCCATTTTCAGAGAGAACTCCGTGAGCAGGATAAATGTTCGTGTTCCACAAATACTCCTGCTTCTTTCCCTGGGCCTAGGGAATTTTTGTCTTTGGACATTTTGTTGTGCGGGTACAGCACCAGCAGGTCTGAGCTGGGCTCTACCAGAGCCTTCCCGAGCACTTGTTCCTTGCTCTGTCCCTGTTAACAGGGTGTGATCAGGGCAGCAGGAGGGCAGGGAGTGCACAGGGCTCCTCTCACCTGCAGGATGTGGAGGGGATGATCTGGTGGCACCACAGGGACAGAGTGACAGAGAGGGCAGGGTGACCACCAGCAAGGACTCTGCGGGGTGCTCTTGGGCTGGGGAGTGGAGGGAGCGTCCCCCTGGCTGGGAATGTCATTCACTGCCTGAAACAGAGGTAAAAAAAAAGGGTTTTTTTAACAAAGAAACCAACGTACTTTTGAATGAATGAATGGCAGTGTCTGGCTCCAATGTATTTCCTTATCCGTTCAACAATTGGATTCCAGTGAATGGTGAGATGGAGGCGTTGCTACAAAACACAGCCACAGCTCATGGTGTGAGTGCTGACGTGAAGGGTTTGTGTTTTTTCACCTGGTTTCCCTGGGGATGGCTTTGCCCAGCTCGGCGTGCCGGGATGGTGTCATGGTGCCAGGGGTGAGTAGCAGAAGCAGCTCTTTAGCACTGAGGAAATACCTGGTGGGGGAGAGGCTGTAGGTAGTGGCTGCTGTGACACTGGCTGTCACACACCCAAGAACTCAGGGCTTTCCAGGCAGCACTTGCCACGAAAAGAACTTCTGGCCCTTTTCAGGGCTGTTTGGTACTTGGCTCCCAACCTCCTGGGTGCTGGTAGAGGGCTGGGCTTCAGGCACAGGGGGAAATGCTCCTCCAAGCAGCTCTGGAATGTTTTCCTGAGGGCTGCCCCTCAGCACAAGGGGTGTGTGACCCTCTGTCCTGCCCTCCCACACCCCTCTGAATGAAAATGCAGTTTGTAGGGACAGGAGCAATTATTCCCTGGATGCCAGCAGTGTTTAGTTCAGCACTCAGGCAATGGCCTCACTGCAGAGATGCTCTGCAAGTCGGAGAGGTGGCAGGCGAAGAAGCTTTTGGAAACCAGCTGGTGGAAATCATGGTATTTACCAGCTCACAGCTGAGCCTGGGAAGGTATTTTTATAGCTTCATGTGGTTGGTTGGTTTTCTCCTTTTCTGAACTTGCAGACTGAATGCTGTTCTGGGTTTTGTTTTGCTTTGAAACTGTCTCACAGTCAGATGAAAGATGCTCTGTTTCAGCTCTCATTTTCCACTCTTCATACACATACACCAGCCAGCCAGAAAGGAAGGTGTTTTGTTTGGGTGTTTTTTGAATGCCAAGGGAAGATTTCTCCGTGATTTTCTCTGGCTTTGTCATCCACAGGGTCACTGGAAATAGTGCCAGTGACTCACAGGTTTGTTCACAGCTGATAAGGTTTGCAGAGCAAACTGGTGATTTGAACAGGTGAGGATGCTCTGCAAAGGCTCTGCTCTGCCAAAATCCTCAGGCTTTGGTTTCCAAGGCTACTCTGTGTGTTACCAGTTGATTTCTTCCTCTCACACTCCTTCCCTAGGCTTCACCACTGCTGTGTGATCCCCTTGCACTGTATTCCCTCCCCTCCACATGGTCCTGGCGCTGCTTTGGGTGTTGGACTGCACTGAGCAACATCCCAGGGGCTGCTGCCACTGCTACCTCGTGCTTCTGTCCAGAGAGAGCTTCTGAGGCACAGCAGCCTCCTGTGCTTCCCCTCTCCTCCTGCTGCTACCTTCTCCTGCAGAGCCCCTTTGCAGAAACCAGCTGAGGTAGATGTTGGCTTGTCTCCTGCTGCTGTTGGGATGGGGATGGAGAAGATCCTTGCTCAAATCTCTGCTCAGCCCTGTGGCTCACACCAGAGCACTGTGCACCCCTGGGCTGTCAGGGGCACAGCTATGCCTTGCCTCAGCCTTTGGGAGCTGGGCTGGCCTGGCTGCAGCCCAGCCTGGTGGAGTGTCCCAGCTGCTTCCTTCAGGAGCAAGTTCTCTGTCTGCCCTGGGCGGGGACACAAAGTGGAGTGAGGCACCACGGCAGGACAGGACAAATCCTGTGCCGTGCAGCTGAGCACTGTGGGGAAACCTCACAGAATCCCAGAACGGTTTTTGTTGGAAGGAACCTTAAATCTCATCTTGTTCCACACCTGCCATGGGCAGGGACACCTTCCACTGTCCCAGGTTGCTCCAAGCCCCATCCAACCTGGCCATGGACACTGCCAGGGATCCAGGGGCAGCCACAGCTGCTCTGGGCACCCTGTGCCAGGGCCTGCCCACCCTCCCAGGGAACAATTCCTTCCCAATATCCCATCCATCCCTACCCTCTGGCAGTGGGAAGCCATTCCCTGTGTCCTGTCACTCCCCAGTCCCTCTCCAGCTCTCCTGGAGCCCTTTTAGACACTGGAAAGAGCTCTAAGGTCTCTGTGGAGCCTTCTCTTCTCCAGGCTGAACCCCCAGCCCTCCTAGCCTGTCTCCAGAGTAGAGGGGCTCCAGCCCTCAGAGCACCTTTGTGATCTCCTCTGGACTTGTTCCA
Organism: Cettia cetti; assembly: GCA_013401135.1. Lineage (NCBI taxonomy): Eukaryota > Metazoa > Chordata > Aves > Passeriformes > Sylviidae > Cettia > Cettia cetti. The sequence continues at coordinate 25,012 of VZUI01097563.1, read as the reverse complement.
GCAGTGCCACATCCATCCTGTGCTGAGGCCCCAGACCTGGATGCAGTGCTCCTCCTGCCCTGGCTGTTTAACACGTTTGCCTTTGGGACTGTGAGCCCTTTGGGACCTGTGTTCTCCCCTGTCACAGCCAGCTGCATCTCCACAAGCTGTTTCAGGAATGGATGTGGCTGTTTTGTTGATTAGTTTCCATTTTGCAGCCATTGTTTGTGTTGCCATGGGGCTCAGGCTGTGCAGGAGGGGCACCCCCGCTCCCCACAGCCTCCTTTGAGAGGGTATTTGGTGGGTAATGGCTCCTCCTGGCTTGTAACATCTCTCATTTTCCTGAATCCAGCTGGAACCCTTGCCGAGTTTTTAAGGTCAGGTTGCTAAGTTACACCTCCTTGGAGGAGCGGGCTGAGAAGTGAGTGAGCAGCCACGGGCTGGGAAGATCTGGGAGCAGTGTCACTCTGCAATAACTGGGCTCTCCTGGCTCCTATGCCTGCCCCACTCTCAGCCTGTACCACACTTAACTGTTCTTCCCCAAGCCTTCTGCTTTATCAACTTCCTTTGCTTGGTAAATTTAGTGAATTAATTCACTGAGGGGTTAGAGGAACCCCCTCCAGTTACTGTGGGATGCTGTGTGGGGCTTCAGGAGGAGGGGCAACCCTTTGTCTATTTTTGGTTTGAGTTTGGGGCTGTGAGGTCTTTGGGACACGTGTTGTCCCCCTTGGACCTTGGAAGTGGCCTCACATGTTCCCCACAGGGCATATGGCTGTCACCAAGCCACAGCTCTGGAGCAAGTGGGCAAGGTCTGGAGGAGCTGCTGCTCTCTGCTCTGCCCCTTTCCCTCCTTAGCCTTCTTCTCCAGATCAACCTCCTCTTCTCCTTGCTGTGTTCCAGCAGCAGCCTGCCTCTGGGAAGGGATTAGCACCATGGGTGCTAAGGTTTGTGTCAGAGCTGCTGGGACTGGGTGCTATGGCAGGATGAAGGCTTCTCTATTCCCAGGAGTGGGACATCTCTGGAAGGCCACCATCCTTGGGCATTTCCAGGACATGTGCAGGAGGTTTCCTTGCTTTGTTCCTGGGCAAATCATATAAATCAGTGAGACTTATTGGGGTCCTTTCTGGATAAGTGAGAGCAGTGGGTTTAGGGTTATTTTGCCCTCCTGCTGCTTTCTCTGGCGCTCCTGGGGTTCTATTGGGGCTGCTATGGTGCCTCTCCCATCCTGCCCTGGGAAGGTGCAGACTCCACACTCTCTGGGTTGGGCTGGAAGTGCCCTTTGGAGAACAGCTTCTCCCACACAGAAATGAGCTGGGAGGGGAGGCTGGAGGTGTGTGCAGTTTATTCCCAGCTTGCAGAAGGGCTGCAGGAACTGGCTTTTAATTTGCGTTAAACTTTTCTTTCTCCCTCCCTTCCCTTTATCTGAGCCCTTCCCCTCTCTTTCCTGGTTTGGAGAAGGACATCATGATGGGGAAGGTGTTGGACACAGCTTTGGAGATGAATTCTGCATCTTCCCGTGCTGCTGGGTGCCAGGGGCTGTGGCTGGGATGGGGGTGCTGGAGCAGCCTTGCCCCTGCCTGGCATAGTCAATCCTGCCCCACAGCTGTCCCCAGGGCTGGGGCAGGGACCTGGCCCTGATGATGTTCCCACATTTCCCCACCTGGCTGCGGGCTGGGGGTGGCAGAGCTGTCACTGGGCTCCTGCCTGAGCTCTCACACTGAGCCAGGAGGATTTTTCCACCCCTGTCATGACTCGATTATGTGCTCTCCTTCCTACCCAAATGCCGCATGGCAGCTAAATATAGGCTGTAACAGCATTGATTGTGGCTTTTCTAATTGAGCTTTGCACTCCATCAGGGATCTTTACTAATGGGATGTGGCATCCTTGATAGCACCCAGCTGGGACGCCTGCTTGGGAAGCAGACGGAGATGCAATGTGACTTCCCAGTGCTGTTGGGGCCCGCCTGGCAGTGGCTGCTGGGGGCCTCTGGAGCTGTGCACTGGCTCTGGTTTGGGCTGGGATAGAGTTCATTTTCTTCCCATAGCTGGTCCAGGGCTGTGCTATGGATTCAGGATGAGAACAATGTTGATAACACACTGCTGGTTTGGTTGTTGCTGGGAAATGCTTTCCCCAAGTCAAGGCCTTTTCCATTTCCCATGCTCTGCCACTGGGGAGGTGACAAGGACTGGGAGGATCATGGCCAGGACAGAGGGATATTCCAGACCCTGGAACATCATACCCAGTATGGAGGCCGGGGGGTTGGCTGGGAGAGGCTTATTGCTGCTGAGGAACAGGCTGGGCTTTTTGGGTGATGAGAGACTCTACTGGGCACCACTTGTCTATCTGGGATTATATTCCTCTCTCTCTTTTTTTAATCTCCATTTTCATTACGGTAATAACAATAACAATAATAATGATAAAAATAATAAACACCACCAGCAACTATATTTCAATTATTACCTCAACTCATGTGTTTTACCTTTTCCCAATTCTCTTCCGACCCCACTGGGGGGTTGGGATGAGCGAGGAGCTGTGTGGTACTTATGTGCCAGCTGTGGTTCAACAATGACAAGTGAGATAGTACATCCATGGAGCTGAGTCGTGCTTGGGAATTTGAGTTCAGATTTCAGAGCTAAACAGGTTTCTAGTTGCTTTGCTTTTTCTGACAATATAAATCGCTGGCTGAAGATATATAGCTTGAAAATTGCTTCTCTAACAGACTAAATTCTTCTGTTTTTTCCCCCCATGTGACTCTTGTGAGTGGCCCTGTGAGCACAAAAGGAACGGGAGCACTAAAATGCTAATGGGGTTCTGCAGGTGATGGAGCTGTACACAGGTATCCTGGGATTTACATGCACAGAAAAAGGAATGTTTTGAACTCATTTATGCAGCACAGCGATGTGTTAAGCTCTGTCCCCATTGCCTTGTGCCAGTGAAATATGTTATGATGAGAGGTACAAATGTTCTGCTGGAATGGAAACTGCTTGGGAAGCTAATTCTGGCTTTGTATCTCTTGGCACAGCTTGTTTCCATGCTGATCCCACTGAAGCGTGGGGCCTGGGGTGGGCAAGATGGTGCTGAGCACCTGGCATGGCTGTGGCACTGCTGCCCCAGGCCTATGGGGGTGCTGTCCCTGCCCCAACCCCAGAGAGCAGCAGAGCAGCAGCACCTGGGAATCTCGAGAGGATGTGGCTGATTTATACTAACAAACTGCTGACCTAAGATCCAAATGCACTGCCCACCCCTGCTCTGAGGGATGTGTGGTGTCGGGCTGGCAGGGGGTGCCCGGTCCTGGCCCCAGCTGCTCCCACGGCTTTGTGCCCTAGAGTTGGTGTCACCATCCCTGGGAGGTGGCTGCACGGCGCTGTGGCACTGCTCTGGCCCTGTGTCTGCTCTCCTGGGTGACATCAGACTGGCACCACTTGGGAGCTGCTGCCACGTCCAGAATGGGACTGAAGAGTGATCGTGACAAAGATCACAGTGACAGGCAAGCACCAAGGGTCAGGAGCTTTGGCATGAGAGACTCTGCACTGGAGCATGAAATAGGATAAAATTTAGTGGTGGAACATGCAGGGAGGCAGAGGGGTTGCCCTGCTCTCTGCACCAGGAGCTCAGGTCTGCATGATCACCAGGCTGGAGCCCCTCTGCTCTGGAGCCAGACTGGGAGAGCTGAGAGTGCTCACCTGGAGAGGAAAAGGCTCCAGGGAGAGTTCAGAGACCCTGCCAGGGCCTAAAGGGTCTCCAGGAGAGCTGGAGAGGGTCTGGGGACAAGGGATGGAGGGACAAGACACAGGGAATGGCTTCCCACTGCCAGAGGGCAGGGTTAGATGGGACATTGGGCAGGAATTGTTCTGGGTGGGCAGGCCCTGGCACAGGGTGCCCAGAGAAGCTGTGGCTGCCCCAGGATCCCTGGCAGTGCTCAAGGCAAGGTTGGATGGGGCTTGGAGCAACCTGGGACATTGGAAGGTGTCCCTGCCCATGGCAGGGGGTGGGATTGAGATGAGATTTGAGGTTCTCTCTAACGCATCCTGGATTTTATGATGCTCCAGGTCATGAGAAATGGGTGGAGAAAGCTGAATCCAAGATAGAGGGAGGGCAGAGAGGGGTGTGGAAACATCTATGGGGAAATGAAAGCTAATTTGTGAGAGGAGACTGAAAGAACTTGTGTTAATCAGCCTTGAAAAATGCAGCCACAAAGGGGCTGGGACTTCATTATAATGAAAATTAATCATGGGAGGAAACACTCTAGAGGGGGTATAATTATTTAAGCTAAAGCTTAATATTGGCACAAGAACAAATGAGCATAAGCAGTGAAGAATTGAATTTTGAATGTAAATTTGAAGCATCTGTACCATTCATTATGAGATTTACCCATGGCAGGGGGTTGGAATGTGATCTTTAAGGTCCTTTCCAACCCAAAGCATTCTGTGGTTCTGTGAGTTTGGAACAGCCTTGCCGTGTGCTGGGGAGCTCATTCGGGCTCCGCTTAGGTTCTGTGAGAGCAGGGGACAAGGGACAGCCTTGGGGGGGCCCTCAGCACAGGACACCCCAGAGCAGTGCTGGGCTCTGCTCCTTTTTGCTGCATTTCTGGGATCCTTGGAGCATGGCCTGGGCCTGTGTCATGCCTGCGGGGGACACCTGAGCACCATCCCTTGGCTGTGGGCTGGAGCAGGAGGAGGGGCCATACTCCCATGCCTCTGCAGGTCTGGGCTGCCTCTGGGCTTTGGGAAAGAGGTGGCAGCTTGTGGTCATGCTGACACATGGCTGTGTGTCCTGGTCACCCTGCAGATTCGGAGCCCATCATCAAACTCAGCTGAGTTTTGACCTGGCAGAGATTTTGTGTTTCTACATGTTCCATGATACCGTGAGGACCCCTGCAGTCCCTGCTGTGTGAGTCTGGTTTTCTGGAGTCTCGACCTTCCCCAGTACCTGTTTTCTAACTCAAATCCCTTTCTGGAGTCGTGGATGATATTTAATGGGGGTTTCACTGTCTCAAAGGACAGTCTTGAACCATCTGGTTTCTTTATTTGGTTAATTTAGATTATCTGGGAGTTTTGAGGCAAGCTGGGGGCTTGAATTCTTTTTGTGCTGGTTGTGCCTTGCAAGTCAACCTGCAAATCATAATTACAGTACCTGGCCAGGGGAGAAGACTTTGCTGGCACAGCAACAGCTTTGCTAACAGGGGGTGCAGTGTGGTGCTGAGCCAGGTGTGCCCAGGTGGGCAAGAGGTCAATGGCACCTGGCCTGTACCAGCCCTGGTGTGGCCACAGACCCAGGGCAGTGCCTGTCCCCTGTGCTGGGCACTGCTGGGGCACCTCCAGTCCTGGGGGCAGTTCTGGGGTCCTCACAACAAGAAGGACATGGAGGGGCTGGAGCATGTCCAGGGAGGGGAACAGAGCTGGGGAAGGGGCTGGAGCAGCAGGAGAGGCTGAGGGAGCTGGGAAAGGGGCTCAGCCTGGAGAAAAGGAGGCTCAGGGGGGCCCTTCTGGCTCTGCACAACTCCCTGACAAGAGGGGACAGTCGGGGAGGGTCGGGCTCTGCTCCCAGGGAACAGGGACAGGATGAGAGGAAATGGTCTCAAGTGTGATGTTAGAGGAGGGTTAGATTGGATATTGGGGAAAATTTCTCCATGGGAAAGGTGTTAGGGTAATGGAACAGGCTGCCCAGGGCAGTGGCAGAGTCACTGTTCCGGGAAGTGTTCAAAAGGCCTGTGGATGTGGCACTTAGGGACATGGTTTAGTGCTGGGTTAATGGTTGGGCTTACTGATCTTGGAGGGCTTTTGCAACCCGAACCATTCCATGATTCTGTGAAGGGTGCTATGCTCAGCCAGGGGCTGGATGTGTGTCACAGAGGGGTCCTGGCCTGAGGGACCCCTCCCACCTCCTGAAACCCCTGCCCCGTGTCCTGTGTGCTGTTTCCTGTTCCAGCCCCTGAGAGCTGTGTCCTGTCCCCGCAGGTCCCTGGACAGGAAGCTGCAGCGGCCTCTCCTGGGGAAGTCGCGGACGCTGCCCAGCATCCCGCAGTCGCCGGTGCTGAGCCGGCTGCCCCCTCTGGAGCCCGCGCCCTACAGGGACGAGATGCCGGAGCAGAAGCCCTACAAGAAGCACTCGGCCTCTGAGCACCAGAAAGGCTGCACGGTCCCTTCTGCCGGTGAGTGCCGGGGCGAGAGCCCACCCCTCTCTTTCCGCAGGATTCCACCAAGCTTTCCTGCTTCTCCAGGGGCACAAATCCGACTCTAGCCCATGTGGAGTTTATTCTGCTCTGAAAATGACCCTTCTTGGTGAACTTCTGGGGTTTTTTTGCCCCTGTTTGAGTCTTTCTTTGAGGTCGATACTTAAACCTCCCCATCCTTCATATTATGCTGGTGAGAAAGAAGAGTTGGTTGTTGGAAGCCACCCGAGGTGGGGAGGTGATGCTTGGAGCCATCTGTCTGAGGGTGCTGGGGTGAAGTACCGCCGTGGGGCCTCCTTGGCCAATACAACAGGCCCAGGTGTCTCTTTTCTGGGTCACAAAGCGGCGTCAGGGCACTTGTGGCTGGTCTCCACCAGGAGCAGTGGCAGGATCATCGTCGCTGTGCCCTTCCCACTGACCTGGCCTTGGAGATTTGCAAATGCTCCCAGCCTAGCACTGTGTGTTAGCCTTTGGGTCAGCCCTGAGGATTTTTATCATGTTCTTCTACTCTCATGCTGATCCTGATGAAATACTAATATGGCTGGGCCAGCTGCTCTGAGCAAGTTTATTGGCAAAGCTGCTGATGGCCAAAGCATTTCAGTGCTTTTGGTGCCAGAAGAATCACGCTGGGGCTATAAAAGTGATGGGAAAGGGGATTATTAACACTGAAAGAAAGATAAGGCCTGGAAGCCAGGGCTGACAGTGCAGTGCTGAATAAAATTCTTATAAAACAGCTCCCTTCAAACAGCACCCTTGGATTTTTTTTATTTTTATGGGTTTTTTAAAATTATCCCTCTCACAGTCAGGTCCCTGTGTTGCTCAGCAGAGTAGCTGTCCAAACCCTGCATTAATCTTGATGCTTTGCAGGCTGCATTTCATTTCCTGGTGCTACTAATTCCCCCAAAAGTTGTGCACAGAGCGGATCTCTGCGTATCGCTGAACCTTTCTTGACACTCTTGTTGTGACAGAGCTCCTGCAGCACCTGAGCCACTGCCTCCGTGTGTGGGGCCTGTGGGTTTTCCTTCAGCCCATCAAATTGTTAGAGTAGGTCTTGGAATGGGAGGAAACCTGTGGGAAAGCTGTGTAGCCTCCACCATGAAGGACATGGCATCCAGAGCTCCCTTGCACACCTACAGGTCCCCAGTTGCTCTCTTGGTGCTTCCAGGGAGCTGTGCTGGAGGTGGGAGTGGGAGGCTGGTGTGAGACCATGGGGTGATGTTGCCGTGTGAGTCAGATCCACTGCAAACACCTCACCCTCTGCTGCAGACACCTCCTGTCCTGGGAGGGCAGACAGGCTCGTGCTCCATGGAACAACCATCCTGGAGCACACTCCGTGCACAGCTCTCCCTGCCCAGTGGCAGTCACAAAAACTCTGAGTGCACATAAGAAGTGTTTAAGATTTTACTTTACTCATGTCTGAAAGGGCTGGGGATGCCGAGAGGAGGAGGAGTAGGAGGAGAGTCCTTGGAGACTGGAGGGCTCCCTCCACAGCCAGAGCAGTGGATGAATGAGTGTGTGGTTTTCTGTCCAGTTTCTCCCACGTTCTTTTCCTGTCTCAATTAGGAACTGCTAATTAGTTACTCATGAAGGCTGTCAGGATGCTGTTCTGGAGGAGAAAAAGAAGAGATGGCTCTTCTGGCAGGGTGGGACATTTTGACAGTACCATGGGAATGGAGCAGCACGGGGTGCTGCAGGTTAATAAGCCCTGGGATGCTGACAAGGAATGGAGGATTCCCATAAGGATTTATGAATAAGAGCTGAGCTCATGGCTGTCAGGATGAGAGAAGTTGGAACAGGTTGCCCAGAAAGCTGTGGCTGCCCCATCCCTGGAAGTGTCCAAGGAGAGGTTGGGCGGGGCTTGGAGCACCCTGGGATAGTGGGAGGTGTCCCTGCTTGTGGCAGGGGGTGGAACGGGATCAGCTTTAAGGTCCCTTCCAACCCAAACCATTCCATCGTTCTTGGATGATGTCCTTTCCCTAAAGAAGTGGTGAATTTGCTGTGAGCAGGTACTACCACTCCCTATTCACGGTGGTGGGACACATGACCCAAGCCAGCTCAAGAAGAGGCACAGGGGCAGGGCAGGAGCAGGGCTGTCCTTGGGAGAGGTGATGAGATCATCTTCAGGGAGAGCTCACAGCTCTCTGGGGAGGAACTGCACTTTGGCTTGCTGCTGCTTTGGGGGCCATGAGCAGAGGAATCACCAAGCAAGATGGCAGAAGTGATTATCCTTAGCATGGATGAGATGTGACATCCTCATGTGACCACTGGGATGTGTTCCTCAGGCTTTTCCTTTGTCCCTTTTCCCTTAGTCCCTTGGCTCCAGTGAGGCAGCACTGGAGGAGGGATGTGCCCTGGCACTTCATGGGAGGTCACAGGAGGTTGTCCTGCTGTGGCACCACAGCTCGTCTGCACGCCCCTGTGAGGACACCAAAGTGTCTGGTGCGGAGCTGGGGCCCTGAAGATGGGCAGAAGAGCTGTGGCTGCTGAGCCTCCCAGACCCCTTCTTTCCCTTCAAAACAACCTTCTACGTCATTCCACGAGCTAAGGAACTGCCTGGGCTGGTCAGCAGGTCTGGGTTTCCTGCTGGTCTGGTTTTGTTTTTCTCCCGCAGGTGACCCATAACAGTGCTGGTGTGGTCAGCTGGAAGAGGCTATGAGCTCTTCCTCTCCATCCTACATCCTTCAACCCCATGCCTGGAGCTGCTCCAGGATTAACCCCAAATCCTTATGGTGACAAGCCCAGAATGTAGAGAGGGGAAGACAAGCACAAATGGGGCTTGACTGGACAGGGACAGTGTCTGCCCTGTCTGAGCCATCATGCCTTGGGTGTCACATTGCAGCCTGCCAGGAGGTCTCACACATGCTGGTGTGGAGCAATGAGCTCCCTGTTGCTTCTCATCCCTTGTTCCCCTGTAAAGATTTAGGAGTGGGACTGAGGGAAAGCCCTCCTTTGCTCTCTCTCCTCCTTCTACAGCAGGCAGGAGCTTCTTCTCAGCCTTTGGCCACCTGCAGCCCTCAGATGCAGCCTGCACAGAAAGTCACTGCATGGTTTACATGCCTGGCCCCTTGCAGTTCCCTCCTTGCACCTGGAAGGAGCAGACCAGTCTGGAGCACTTCCTTGCCTCCTCTCTCCCTTGTCTGTCAGACAACATGCAGAGCTCTCCAGGCACTGGCTCCATTCCCTGCTGTGGATCTGGGAAGAAGTTAACTCGTAACATGGTTGGGGTGAGTTTACTGGGAATTGTGCCCGTGGGAGGAAAAGAAAGAAGCCACAAGAAAGCAGCTGAATTTGAGCTTGGACCAGGACCCTGGAATTAATTTTTCTTCTACTTGTAAAGGATGTACTGGAGAGACACTGGGTCTCTGTCCTTGCTGTCCTCTCCATCCTTTGATGTGTGTCCTCCCCAACAGCTCAAATTCAGAAAGAAGAAAGGGTTTGTAGGAATTGTTATTGTCAAGCCCAAGGAGGTGGTCAGGAGATCATCCAGAGGTGCTGATGTTGAGGGCACAGCTCTGAGTGGCAGAGGGGTGAGCATCTCCAAGACACAAGAGCTTGAGGATCATTGGCCTCCAGTTTGTGGGCTTGCTCCTGTTCCTGGCATTTCCTCTCCAGGTGGGATGGGACCCTGAGCAACCTGATCTAGTGAGTGACATCCCTGCCTGTGGCAGGGGTTGGAACAAGATGAGCTTTAGGTCCCCTTCCAACCCAAACCAGTCTGTGATTCTCTGACTTCTTGATCTTCCCCTTCTGACCATTCTGGGCTTGATCATTAATTTACTTGTTTGGTAGCAATGAGGTCAAGCTCCTTCAGCAGGTAGAAAAGCATTTTGGGGTAGACAAGGTCCTGTGGTGGCTGTGTGCACAGGGAGGAAGGACCCAGTTTGGTGAGGATCACCAGGCCAGGAAGCATCTGCCTCTGGTCCAGCTCCTGGCCTGTGCTGGAGAATGCAGCTCCTGTGGATGAGAGATGAGACCAAAGGCAGCAAAATCCTTGGGGAGCTGGGATCAGCGAGAGCAGATGTGGCCCAGCTGCTCAGTAGGATTTGAAACCCAACTCCTCATGCTTGGGTGAGGTGCCCTGCACAGAGGCGTGGGTGCAGCGGGTGGATCGTTTCCCCTCATTCGGCACATGGCCTTGGCCCTCCCTTGCTCAGGGCAGCAGAGCAGTGGGGGCTGTGTCTGCATGGGCTGTGGGGCTGGGAGGGGACAGTCTCAAGGACAGAGGGTGGCACAGGCAGTGGCTGGGCCATCGGGTGAGCACAGGGGCAGGTTCCCGCTCTTATGTGCCATTTCCCTGCATGTCCCCTGTATCTCCTGTGTCAGTGTTCCCTGCTGCGCTCCCAGAGCGATGCTATCTCAGGATGGCAGTCTGGATCTGCCTCCAACTGACGTGTTTGTGCATGGAATAATCACAGCTTTCAAACAGCAGTTCCTGCGTTGTGTGAGGTGACATTTGGAGAGGAGCAGCAGCAGCTTATTAAATTGAAAGTAGGGGAGGAAAAATCTACACGATGCTCAGAGTGCTGTGCTCTGGGTTGCCTCTTTCATGGAATGGTTTGGGTTCGGGTTGGAAGGGACTTTCAAGATGATCTCGTTCCATGCCCTGTCATGAGCAGAGACACCTCCCGTTAGATCAGGCTGTTCCAAGCCCTGTCCAGCCTGGCCTTGGACACTTCCAGGGATGGGGCAGCCACAGCTTCTCTGGGCAGCCTGTGCCAGGGGCTCGTCACCCTCACAGGGACCACTTCCTTCCTAATGTCCAATCTATCCTGTTCTCTGGTAGTGTGTGTAGGTAGTTCCTCCTCTGGTGGCTTGTAGTCCAGCCTGTGTCTCATCACATCCCATGTAAACCCTCAGCCTTTCTGGGTAAACTGGACTGCACTGCTGAATTGGGGCTTAGGGCCATTATCTGCTTTAAACCCCAGAAATGTTTTGCTCCTCAGCCCTGGTGTAGTGGGATCGTGGTTATTCATGCTCAAAGGTGCTGAGTTTTTCAGAAATGAGAGGCGAAGGATGTTGCCTTGGTGAGAGGCTGCAGGAGAGGGAGAGCCTCTGAAGGCAGTCCTGTGAGATGCCCTTTTGGGCTAATAATTGAGAAGAAGCTTTTATTGATTGTTTGTCATGGCTTGAGCAGTGATTTTGTCTGAGGGGAGGAGGCAGGGCAAGCTCCAGATGTAAAGAGGAGATTGGCAACAAAAAGCAGGCGACAATCCAGGCCAAAGGAAAAAGAGCGCAGCAGTGATATTCTGGAAACATCTCCTGTTGTTTTGTTGTTCTTCCCTTTTGTTGCAATGAAATGTAGCCAGTCCTGCGCTGGGAGCACCAGCCCTGCATGGAGAAGATGGCAGTAAATCCTTTTGTAATTTGTAGCACTTGTGATGCCTCATTTTTCCCATTCACAAAGCAAGACTTCAGGGCCAAGTTGGACAAGGCTTGGAGCAACCTGATAAAATGGAAGGTGTCCCTGCCCATGGCAGGAGGTTGGAATAAGATGAGCCTTAAGCTTTCTTCCAACAAAAAGCATTCCATGATTCTAACTGTATTTGGGTGATTCCTGCCAGGAAGGTGGTGGGGACTGTGGGTACCTGGGTGGGCATGTTGGGTGCAGGGGCTGTTGCCTGGGGCAGGGGGTACATGGGGATTTGTGGGAGGGACCTGCTCTCTGAGTAAGTTCCCAGCATGTGTTCCCCACGGCTGTGGGATGGCCAGAGGAGGTCCAGGGGTGCCCACTGAACATCCCCAGAGCTGGTTCGAGGGGTAGGACAGGTCTGAGTCATGCTCTGATGGGGAGGCCTCTCCTTCTCCTCTGCAGGGGAGGCCTGGCGACTGGAGGATGACTGCTCGGAGCCCCCCCAGGCCCCCCAGCTTGGCACGGCGGTGGAGGACGCCCCGTTCAGCTACTTCCGCACCCGCTCCTTCTACATGAGGAAAAGCCTATCCGTGGACAACCACCTGGGCTCCCTGAGCTACGCCGTGCACACGGCCGAGGGCAAGGCCGAGCGCGTCAGGACCAAGCTGCGGCGGCAGTTCGTGAGTATTGGGCTCCGGCCCCGCCTTCGCGCACATGCGGCTTCCCAAAAACACTGACAAATGTCTTGGAGAGCTATTTTTGTGCCCAACGTTAGTAAAACAACACAAAGAGAGGCTGCTCCAGAGTGGTGGAGCAGATGGTGATGGCAGCTCAGCTTTGTCCAGCCCGTGGACGTGAAGCAGAGCCCCTCTCCTGAGGGGTCCTGTCCTCTGGCTCCCCATGGGCTCCCACTGGCTCGGGGCAGCTGGGGCTCAGCTGAGTGAAGTGTGGGATGAGGGTCTGGACTCTGGGCATTGCTGTCCAAAGCACAGAACAAGGCTGAAAGTAGGAAATGAGTTTTCCTGTCCTCAGCTTCATGTCTGTGAGGAACTGAACCTTCCAAGGTTTGCTGGGGGCCAGCAGTGAGGGGCTGGGGCAACAAGGAGCCAGCACTGAGTCCTTGGGACAGCTCAGACCTTCCTGGCCCTTGAGAGCTCCTGGTGGCAAGACAGCAGGGAGGCGTCAGGACTGCACCACAGCTGTGGGAGCCTCTGATTAATGTTTAATGGGCTCTGCCTCTTCTCTTTCCCAGAGACACCCAACTCCAGGGTTCACATGTCCTTCCTCCTCCTCCTTACCTGCTTGGGGTTGTAATGAGGGCTCAGGTGTCGAAGCACTCGGTGTTGATTGGCAATGGCTGAGAGAGTAGGTACAATGGGAATGGAGCAAGGAATGGGCTGAGGCAGCACAGCTCACCCTACCCCAGGATGTGAACAGACACATCTGCTGGGACCCTGGAAGCACAGACTTCCTCTGCTCCAGAAGCAGGGCTGGTCCCTCTGGGGTCACATGCACTGGGAGTTTCTCCTGGTGTACCTGGACAGTGCTACGGCTGGGCAGAGTGGGTCTGGGGGCTCACCCTCCCTGCCTGTGCCTGCATTGTTGGATGTAGCCACCACTTTTTCCCCCGGGAGGGCAGCTCTGGTCTCGCAGCATGGGTGTGCAGTGGGGGAGCTGCTCACAGTCCCAGCACTGCCAGTGAGCCTTCTCTGTTGGAACTGCTGCGTCAGGATCAGGAAGTGCTTGAGACCTCAGGGAAGGAGATGAGCACAAGCAGGATGGGGCATCTGATGAGCAGCTGAAAGATGCTGGAGATGTCTAAGATGAGGCGGCCCTGCTGTGGGGTAAGGAATTGTCTGCTTTTTCTGTTTGCCTGGATCTGTGGCTCCAAGCTGTACCCAGGAGAGCAGGAGTGGCAGGAGGGCACTGAGATGTTGGGGACCGTTGTCTTTCAGGGATGTTTTTCCAATATCTCTGTGGGACCTGTTCCCCACAGCCTCTGTGCTGCAGTGGAGATGGGCACAAAAGGTGTGGAAACACTTGGGTTTTAAGCACAGTGTCCTGGTACTGCAGAAAATGGGGTTCTGCCCTTCCTGTGGGGCAGCCCCCTGTCCCTCCCTCCTCAGTGCCATGCCAGCACCTATCTGTGCTGTCTGTGGCCAGTTTGATTTGGCCTTTGACTTACTCAGGTTTTGGGGACCTTTAGCTTTCTTGGTGTACCCACAGAACTGACTGTCTGTCAAGGAACACAGCAGGTTTTTTTTGTAGGATGTGGGGTTGTTTTTCCTTCCTAAATAATTTCTGGCTCGTTCCAACATAAAAGTTGTTGCTGTGGACTCAGCCATGGGTTCTGCCTTTGTAAGACCTGCTGAGAAAAGCAGACTCATCCTACTTGGAAAGGGTTTCCAGAGGGCCCTTCAGCAGACGCGGAAAGTGTGGAGGAAGGTGAACTTGGCAGCGCTTGGCTGAGGCTTGAGCCAGTACAGGAGCAGCATTCCTGACACAGCCCCAGAGCCTGGCTTGTAAGTTCAAAGCACAGATCTGGCCAAGCTGGGGAAGTGATTTCCAGGAACTGTTCTGGGCTCTGTGTCCTCCCAAGGCTGGGTTAGTTACTTCCCATCTCTGTGCTGGAGGTGCGGCAGCTTACCCTGGGCTCGTGTTGTGCCCTGGCCCTGTGTGACACCAGTTCTGCCCAGCCCTGGCTGGGGGAGGCATTGCTGCCAGGTGGGATCTGCTCTCCTTGTGCATGGCACAGAATGTACAGGAGAGAGCATAATTTGCCATATCATAGTGGCTCATCTTTTAGGAAGAAGCTGGATTAATTTTTCTGAGCTGTTGCACTTCCCCAGCCTGTAATGTTGATTTCTGGCTTTGCCCTTTCCATGCTGACAGTCTGAGCCACCTTTGCTGTGTGATGCAGCTGCTTAGCTTGGTTTTAAATTTCCCCAAAAATAGAATTTTGGGAATTGCTGAGGGAGGGGAGAGGCTCTTGAGGCTTTGGGTGGGACTGTCCCTTGGTGGGCTGGCTGGTGATGGGGCAGAGCTGTTGCCCACATGCATCCATTGCTGTGTGGCCCCCTCACATCCATGTAGATCAGGTGCTGCCCAACCAAGGCTTTGTGCTGGTCATGGGCACCTGGGCTTATCCAAGGGAGAATTTTCTATAATTTATGTGAAATCACTGGAGTCTGGCTTCCCTGCTCCCCTGGCTATGACATACTGGATGCTGCCAGGGCTGCCAAAACACCTTTCAGTGCAGAGGGAGCACCTGCAAATCCTGCCCTGCCCCACTGTCCTGGAGCAGCCACTCTTCCTGTGCCTGCCAGAGGCCAGCACACCTGCCTTCCTCCCAGAGCACTGGCAGGGTGGGATTTCTCCAGCCATGTCGCTGGTGGCATGTGTCTGCTGTGTGATGGATCTGCACATACAGATTACTGGAATTTGCATAATTTGAATTTTAAATGAATTCCAATTTTTGTGATTGTCAGAACGAGTTTTCTTTCTAATAAGCTTTTCCTTTTAACTCCTCCAAGGCCTGTAGTGCTGTCAGCATTCCTGCCTTGGAGGCAGGGGAGCGGCTGATTGCTTTTGACATCTGTCTCTCACTCGGATCCCCTGCCTTGTCCCAGTCACTCCAGCTGTGACAGAGACAACAACCGTGGCCAGGCTGTGACCATTCTCCAAGACCTTGGGCATGTTGTTTGGGGTCACTGGGTGATGGCCAAGGGACTGTTTTGGTTTTGTGCCCAGCTGGCTCCTGAGATGGGCAGCAGGAGCAGGGATGGGACCTTCTGCAGTGTCCCTTGCTGGGGGAGGAGAAGTGAGACATAGCTGAGTTACAGACAGTGCTGATCTCCTTGTCTTCACTGGAAAACTGGCCATTAAAGGCAGGATAAACCCTGTTAAACTCAGCATTAACCTTACGGAGCATTGAAAGAGGTCATCAGGGTTGAGTCATTCTCTGTGGTGGCTGCTGGGACAGTCAGTGCAGATTGCAGCAGGGCTCAGAGGGAATTGTGCTCTTCCCTTTTCCCCATGGGAATTCCAAGTTCTCTGTATCTAGGCCAGTTCTTCTGGCATTGCCCACTCATTTTGTGATGTTATGGCACAGATCCTGCTGCCTCTGGAGAGGAGGAGCAAGCAGTGCCTGGGGTTCCACATGCTGACCCAGCTTGGTTTGAGGTCCCTACCCTGACCCCTGTGCTGCTGTGAAATGATGTGCTGCTGTCTGAGCATCACAGAGGAGTCACCCTGTTTGTGCAGTGGAGGTGGAGGAGTGCAGCCCTTGGCATTGCCATGACATCCCTGGTGCTGCCCCAGCTGCCCTGACTCTTCTGCTCACTGTACTTCTTGCAGGTTTCTAGTGGGTGACTCAAGGTTCTGTTGCTTTTCTGCCTCTGCACTAATTAATTTTACTCTGTACTCTCATGCACTAATTTATTTTTTAATTATTAGTGTTTGTATATGGTATTTTTCCAGGCAGTGATTCTGATATGAAATGTCTGTGCCCTGCAGGAAACACTTAGACTCTCTTTGTCTTGGGAGTTCTCCAGATGAGTTGAGCAGAGGAAATCTCTGCCTGACAAAACAATGATGACAGAGACAAGGTGAATTGGGATAGCAGAGCCTGGGAAGGGAGGCAGTGAGGGGAGGAACTCACTGTGTGGCACAGACCTGGTAACACCTGGGGCTCACTGGAGTCACATGACAGCACCTGGGCTGGCACCAGCTGACAGGTAACCGGTTTTCCTATTACAATGAATAATGATCAGCCCAGAAATGCCTCCTGTCCCTGGTGGTCACTGCAGTGATGTTGGGGAGTGCAGAAATTGCCTCACCCCAGAGCAGCATTTGCCCATGGGGTTTGATTATCCCTGTCTGGGTTTTGGGTGCCAGGTGAGCTGGAGACAAGGTAGGACCTTGAACCCATCTGTGCATTGTCCCAATGGTTTGGTCTCATCCCTAAGTGTGCAGGGACCTCCCCAGGCCTGCTGGGTGCAGCCTGTTGTCTCCTGTGTGCAGCCAGTGCTGGAGGTTCTGGTGTGATGCCTGTGGTGACAGTGAGGTGATGCTCACCCTGCCGTGATCCCTCTGGTGCCAGTGAAACCCCACTGTCTCCTTGCTGCTGGTACCTCTCTCCTTGCTGTATTTTATTGGGTTCTGTTCTGGCACTGCCACCAACCATGTGCTCTCATACCTGATTTCAGAAAGGAACAGCAAGCAGACCAAAGATTCCTGGCTGTGTCTGTAGTTCAGTGAGATAAAAATACATAAATATATAAAAATAGAATCCCAGGGTAGTTTGGTTTGGAAGGATCCCTAAAAACTATATCTTCCCAACCCCTGCCACAAGTAGGGACACATTCCACTATCCCAGGTTGCTCCAAGCCCCAATGTCCAACCTGGCCTTGGACACTTCCAGGGATCCAGGGGCAGCCACAACTTCTCTGGGTTGAAAAAATGACCATGTGAGAGCAGGTCAGCTGTGCTTGGTGAGGAGGTGGAGCAGAGCCATGAGAGTCATCCTAGACCTCCACACAAACTGCCCCAGATACCCAGAACAGAGTGGCAGTGGCTGCCTGAGGGAGGTAATTGCAAAGGCAGGTGATGTTTGAGCTCTGTGTCTCACTCCTGTGCCCGGCCCCTCCTCCCCACACTGCTCACTTGCCGACTGTTGTTCACTGAGTGCTTAACAGAAAAACCCAAACCTGATAAATAATGTGTTGTTGGAGCCAGGGAGCGACTCATTCCCTAGAGAGCAGTCCCTGGGAGCTGGGAAGAGGCTCCCTGTGAATCACCCCACTTTGCAAATTAGTGTGGGAGGGAGCAGGCACAGCAAAGCTTGAAACCAAAACGTATCCAGCTCATTTCTCTGGTGAACGTGGTTCTATTTACAACAGCAGCTTGTGACATCCCAGCTGGTGCCTTGTGGTGCCTGTAGTAAAGCAGGGGTGGCTCAGGAAGAGCACAGTGTGCTGTGGGGCTGCTCTCAGTATTCCCACACAAAGGGAGATGTCTCCTGTGGGAGGAATTGGGAAGCAGAGGAGCAGTTTGTGGGGAATGCTGCAGGCTGTGCTGGTGGAGAGGGAGTCCTGGTGGGGCTGGGGACAGTGTGAGACATCCCACTTTGTCAAAGCCAGGCTGGGACCAGGCATCTGTGACAATCAGTGTGAACTGGAGTGGCTGAAGCCTCTCCTGTTTGCTATGAGAGAGGTGGGCCCAGGGCTGGGAAGATTGAGGGCACAGGAATGTAAAATTAATACACAAAAGATATGGGATCCTGAGCTTGAAACTGGAAGGGGTTTGTTGTTGAGGACCAGGCTTTGGGTTTGATTTCCATGCTGCCTTTGCAGGGTGGGTACTGGTGAGACTGACGTGTCATTTGCCAAGAAAGCATGCAGCCTGGCTTTGGTCCTTGTCTGGGCCTTTCCAAATAACTTACGCAAACTCCCACGAAATACCCTCTAGATTGAAAATGTAACAACCACAGTGAGAAACCCCCACATTCTTCCTGTAAACCCGCAGTATTTGCTCCCTCTGCTGGCTTTGCTCTGGGGAGGAGATCCTGGATCCACCTGCCAAGGACTGGCCGTGCTGTGGAGCATGGGGCATCCCTCAGGCTGACAGAGAGAGAAAAGCAGCAGCTTCAACAAGCCCCAGTGCAACATGCTGCACCCAGGTGGGGACAATCCCAAGCATAAGCACAGACTGGGCAGGGAATGGACCAAGAGAAGTCCTGAGCAGGACTTGGAGGTGTTGGTGGTTGAGGGTTCGACCTGCCCCAGCCATGAGCACCCAGAACCCCCCAAGCCTGATCGCCCAGCGTGGGCAGCAGGGAAGGGGGAATTCTGCCCCCTCAGGTGAGACCCCACCTGGAGAGCTGCCTCCAGCCCTGGGGCCAACAGCAGCAGCACCTGGAGCTGCTGGAGAGAATGCAGGGGAGGCCACGGAGGTGCCCCAAGGGCTGGAGCTCCTCTGCTCTGGAGCCAGGCTGGGAGAGCTGGGGGTGCTCAGCTGGAGAGGAGAAGGCTCCAGGGAGAGCTCAGAGCCCCTGGCAGGGCCTGAAGGGGCTCCAGGAGAGCTGGGGAGGGACTGGGGACAAGGGATGGAGGGACAGGACACAGGGAATGGCTTCCCACTGCCAGAGGGCAGGGCTGGATGGGATATTGGGCAGGAATTGTTCCCTGGGAGGATGGGGAGGCCCTGGCACAGGGTGCCCAGAGAAGCTGTGGCTGCCCCTGGATCCCTGGCAGCTTCCGAGGCCAGGCTGGATGGGGCTAGGAACAACCTGGGACATTGGAAGGTGTCCCTGGACATGACAGGGGATTGGGATGAGTTTTAACAGGCCTTCCAATCCAATCCATTCTAGGATTCTATGAAGTTTCCAACCTCTGATGTGTTACCATTTGTATTTTTGCACAAGGAACATCAAATGCTCAGCTAGCAGCAGGGCTGAGGAGGAGGAGAGCAGGATCATTTGCCAACTTCCAATTTTACTCTGCTTCTACAAGCGAGACTCACCAAAAATGTGCACCACGTCCTTTGGATGTGAAGTTTGTGTGAAAAAAGAAAATAACCACAGTGATTTAAAATAAGTGAGACACTATTTTGTGAGCTGGAGTATTCTTCCTCAGTGGCAGGATTGGGGTCTTACATGAAACTCAAAAGATTTTTTGGGTTGGAGCTGCAGCCCTGTCTGGGCTCTTAGCAGTGCAGGGTGGGCTGGGGATGCTTTGGGCTGCAGCCAGCAATGGTCCAGCTGCGTGGAAAACCAAATGCTTTTGCCTCCATCCTGCTGAGCATGAGTGCTTGTGCTGGCATGACCCAGAGCAGTGTCTGGTTGGTGTGAGGGGATGCATCAGCATCTCCACCTGCCTTTGGCAGGTTGTCCCGTCCCAACAGCTGGCTGTGATGGTGTCAGTGGCCACATGCCTGCTGCCCAGGCCCTTCCTGGCCTTGACGTCCAGCAAGAGAGGACCTGGCTGCTGGGGCTGTTCCTGATAATCCCAGAGCGCACGCTCCGGTGGGTTTTGTCATCCTCATTTCCCTTTCTTCTGGGGTTTGCCAGCAAGAATGGCTTTGTGATGGCAGGTCCCTGGATCCAGCTGGGTCACTGCTCAGACCAGGTGTTATTAATCTCATCCTCTGCTGCCCATGGGGCCTATTAGTCTACCTGCAGTCCTTCCTTTTGTTTCCCTGGGAGCTGGGTTCCTCTGCTCTTCCCCTCGAGCCCATTGCAGTTGTTTCCCTGATCTAAGAAAGGAAATCTGGCTGTTGTAATGTGTCCTTCTACACCTCAGACCCACAGTCTGCAACTCTTTGGGTCCTCTTGCTGTGAGGGAAGCAGGTGCCTCAGGTTTATGAGCAAATTGTGCAGCCCCCATTTGCCTTTCCTGCACAATTGGAGCATGCCAGTCAAGAAAGTGCTTTGACAGCGTGAGGTTTGAATCCTTGCCCTGAAAGCACATTCCTGCAGGGGGGGTGCTTGTGCCTGAATAAGCCCTTTGGGACACAGTTGTGGCTTCACAGAGATTCAGGTGGGTTCAGCTGCAGGACTGGGAGCACTTGAGTGCAGTGGCAGTGTGGAGGTGACACTTTATGTGTGCTGGGTGCCATCAGCTGCTGCTGCAGAGCCTCTCCAGGTGCAGCCTGCCTGGGATGAGCTGGATAAATCACCAGGGGGCTGTAAGGCACTTTTTGCATAAGGAACCATGGGGCTCTAAGGTGCTGGGCAGTGCTGCAGGGTGGCTGCAGTAGCAGCTGTGTGCTGCAAGAGGTCTCTGCAGCACCACGCTTCACACACCCACCCCGCAGCTGCTGCTCCAGCTTTCCTTCCTTCCTCTGGCTGAAGGGCTGTATTTTACCTGCCCCTGCTCTTGCTACAAAGGCCTGAGTTCTCAGTCTCTGCATCATGGGATTCCAGACTGGTTGGAGTTGGGATGGACCTTAAAGCCACTGGCAGGAACAACTTCCACTATCCCAGGCTGCTCCAAGCCCTGTCCAATCTGGTCTTGGGCACTTGGAGGGATCCAGGGGCAGCCACAGCTTCTCTAGGCACCCTGTGCCAGGGTCTCATTACCCTGACAGGGAACAATTCCTTCCCAATATCTCACCTGTCCCTGCCCTCTGGCAGTGGGAAGCCATTCCCCCTTGTCCTGTCACTCCAAGTCCTTGTCCAAAGCCCTTCTCCAGCTCTCTTGTACCTCACAATTTCCCCATTCTTTATGCCTGGGTGTCTGTGGGAAACTCCCAAAGCTCCCCACAGCATTGGGGGGGGTCACTGTGTCAGCACCCAGTGGTCACATCTGACTCTCCATCATTAGTGAGCACAGTCAGCACTCTGTGCTCTCCCTGCACCTGGAGCAAGGCTCAGCTCTTTGCTGCTGCCCACTCTCCAGGGTGACCTGTGGCCAGGGTGAGTGGTGGGACATGACTCTGGTGCTGCTGGAGCATGCTTGTCCTGCTGCAGGTCCCGCACCTCGTGCAGGGCTTGCTGCTTGCTGGGTATTGCTGATCTCCGCTGGGGCAGGAGGGACTTTGGGGAGATGTTGTTACAGACCAGAACTCAAGGTGGATGCAGCTTTTTGTGGTGCACAGATAGGCTTACCTGTCCCTCCAGGCCTGCAGCTCCCGTGGGGCTCACAGTGACAGGGCTGATGTTCAATAGTTCCCTGCAGTGGGGTGTGGCATGACAGTGCCACCCTGCTCCATGGGACACTGGCATGTACAGGGCAGAGCTGACTGTCCCACTGGGGTTCCACGTGTCTCCTTTCCCCCTTGGCTGCACGGTGCCCATGCTGGCACACGGGAACCCACAGGCACCGTGAGTTGGGGCACAGACCAGAGCTTGTTCAGCTCCTTGGGGAAGGCCAACAGTGGAAGGGGGACTGGGGATGGAGAGAGCTCTCTGCCATCCCAGGGTCCCTGGCAGGGCCCTCACAGCTTCTCTGCCTCTCCAAGAGGCTTGTGGGGAAGGCTGACACTTCCTGAGGAGCACAGCGAGGCCGAGGTTTGGGAAGGAGCTGGCAGTGATCTCAAAGGGGACATTAAGGCTGGAGATTAAGTGGAGCATTTCCGGTGGGAACAGGCTGATGTCTGGGCTCGGGTGTCACCTTGCTTTGACTGCAGCAACAGCCTTGTTGCAGTTGGGAAGAATGGAAAAAGAAAGGATCCTGAAACCTAAGAGCTGTTTTGCTATTTACTTTGGTTCTGGTTTTACTCCAAGAATAGAAACAAAGACGATGGATTTGCATCACCAGAAGCAACTTGAGGAGGGAGGAGGAAGTGATGGGACCTCGCTAGTGACAGGAATGTGCTGGCAAGAGGAGGGCCCTGGTGACAGGGAGGCGGTTTGACCTGGGGTTCCTATTAGCATTTTGTTCATCTCACTTGTGTTTTATTTTTTAATGGTGGGTTGGTGAGGTTCAGCAACTGAACCTTATCTCTGTAAGGGAGCACTTGCAGAGGGAGAGGGTGCCCAGGCTGCGGCACAGAGGAAGGTGCCTTTGGAGGTGCCCCACTTGCATAATTGGGTCTTGATCTCCTGGAAAGAAAAGGAGATTTATCTCTCTCTGCACTGACTATTTACATGTAAAGCTGTTTTTCCTCCTTCCTGCTGCTGCAGTCACATCTCCAGTCTGAGCCCAGTCCCACCAGAGGACTGAGAACAACGACAGTGGGGTGGTAGGGCTGATTCTTGCAACCCTCACCCTGGATGGGATGGATGCTTTGCCTGTGGAGTTCTTGACATTCGTTTAATGGCCAGGGGTGTGTTTGTTGCTGGCCTGCTGAACTTGTCCTTGCTGAAACCTCTGACCAGCCCAGGAGAAGGGGACCTGGCACCCAGGAGCAACTGGCAGGGGAGAAAGAAGGCTGAATGGTGTTTTTGCAGGAGAGAATTTCCCCATTTCTTTGGCTGTTACAGAGGTGACTTTCCAAGGTAGAGAGGAGATTTTCTGAGATGTCCAGCTATCAGCATGACAGTGTTTGACTTCTGGATGTCTGTTCCCTGACAGCAGATGTCTGTTCCCTGACAGCAGAAATGTCCAGCCTTGTGATAAGTTTCAGCACTTTTGGACACTTTGAGGAAAGCAGGATGAAATGGCTGTCCTGGAATGACCATACATGCTCCCAGTGTCCCTGTGGGGCCGGTCCTGGAAAAACCCCAGTTTCAGCTTGGGGTGTTGGGGTTTTGACACTCTTGTCCATGCCCCTGTTACCTCCTGGGGAGAGAGGGAGGAAACTGATTGCAGGAGCAGATCAGGGGTGGAGCTTCATGTCAGGAAGCTCCAAGGGACATTGATAGGTCCCTGCTGGGCCTGGGCCCTGGTTCAGCCCCTGATGCCTTCCCCTCTGGCAGTGACTGGTGCACAGGGAGGGAGCCACACACTGGGCTGGGAGGGAGCTTGTGCCCACTCTGGTTGGGTTTGTGCTGCTTCTCCTTTGGGGGTGGGGGGGTGTGTGTCATTCTCTTTCAATAATTGGCCTGTGCATCTTTTCAGGCTTGAAAGTCAGCAGCAAACCCAGCCCATAGCTCTGCTGATCATCCAGGTTTTGTCCAGATGACCATTCACTGTTCCATGTGGCCACCAGGTGCCTCTGGTGACATCTGTGGCATTGGCTCTGCAGCAGTATGTTGTACAACGGGTGGTGGGATAGAGCACTGGCTGCCCTAAAAGTGGGGAAAATAGAGTCCTAGTGCTGGCCTGGGAGGGGGTTTGCTCTGACTGTAGCCCTTTGCTTGCTGTGAAAAGGCACCAAGTCCTTTGCCCTGGGACTGAGCCTTGTGATGCCCCAAAAGGAACACACAGACCAGAGTTTCCTGGGAGCCTTTCTGTTGTTGAGCCCATGGGAAGGGTTTGGGCAGGATGCAGGAGTGTGCCTGGAGAGTTCCAGTGGGCTTCAGGTGCATCCAGTCTTTCCCCCAGAGCTCTGCCTGGTCTGTGCTTCTGTGTGCTTTTATCAAGAGCCTCACGGTTTTGTTTTGTTCATCTCACTTCTGGAGAGTGCTGAAGAGGCTGCCCAGAGAATTTGTGGAGTCTCCCTCACTGGGGATATTCAAAACACACCTGGACACAATCCTGTGCCATGTGCTCTGGGATGACTCTGCTTGAGCAGGGAGGTGGGACCAGATGACCCCTCCAGTGGTCCTTCCAACCTGAACTGTTCTGGAATTCTGTGACAATAGTGGTTGTCTGAACCAGCTTTCCTAACCTTTCTGCACTGAGCCTGTGAGGAGGCAACTTCTCAAGGAGGTATAGCCCTTCTGCCATCCTTCATCTTCCTCCTGAGATGGCACTGCCACCAGAGAGCCTTTGGATGTGATCATGTATTGCCTGGTATATCAGCAAAGCTGCTTTGGCATCTGGGAAGCCACGTGGGCAAACTGCAGATCTTCAGCTTGAGTGTTGCTGTGAGTGAATTAATACCTGGAGCATCCCTGGACATTGCCTGCTCTGAGTCCTACAAGGACACACAGAGCTGAAGCAGCTGAACGTGGCGTTACCAGAGCTCTGTCAGCTGGCACATTCTCCTGGAGGTGTCAAACCAACCAAACAAACTGAGTTTAATTCCCGACACATTCAGCAGATTAGAGTGTTTTCCTTACCTACCCTGGCAACAGGCAGCCACAGATGATGTCACTGAGCTCTGTGGTTGCAGTGCTTGAGCTCCTTCTGGGGGGGTGTCTGTCCTCCCGCTGGGACGGGTGTTTGTCCAGCCAGGTCCTACCTCTGGGTGCCCAGTTCTTGCTTACAGTGGTCGCTGGGAATGCTGAGCTGCAGCCATCTGTGTGTTTGAGCTAGATTTTCACGGGAATCCTCAGGAACTGCAGTGTGGTCAGATAGATCCACCCCAACACACCCCTTTTTTCTTACATACAGGGGTACAGATGGACCTGTTTTGTCTCGGGGAGTTCCTTTCATCTTTACCAGGGTGAGCCTGCTCCTTTCAGGCCTGCAGCACTTGAGACAGCAACAGGCACAGCTTCCTCTGGGCTCAGGCTTTGTCCTGCATTGTGGGAGCTCTCATGGGAGCATTCTGGGGCTCTGCCAGGCAGGATGGGCAGTGCTGGCATGCAGAGTCCCTCTGCTGCTTTTCCATCCCAGCCACAGCTGGTTTCAGTTCACTCTCCTTGTTTTCTGTGTGTGAGTCTAAGAAGAGCCCAGTTGCCTCCCTTAGGAGAGCACTAGGGAAGCCTCAAGAGCCATAGGAGCTCCAAGTGTGCTGCAAAGTCTTTATTGAAGAAATCAGTGCCCTTGCTGAGGAAAGGCAGATTTTTCATCATGGCAAGGAAATAGATGACAAAGTTACTGTCACAGAGTGGTGCTGGAAAATATCCTGCATTTCGAGACCTCTTCCAAACAGTGACAAGTCACCTCTTTCCTGTGCAGGCCTCCATGGCCACAGAAAGGCAGTTAGACCAGCAGCAAAGGCAAATCTTGGTCCAGGGATGCGAAGGGTTTTACTTTGCAGGTGGTTTTTTTTTTTTTTTTTTTTTTTTTTTTTTTTTT